>JAPQRQ010000014.1:1562283-1584504 GCA_037367365.1 Apogon talboti | reverse complement strand
TTTCATCTTTTGTTGCATGTTTTGTGTAGTTTCGTCTTTTTGCGTCTTTGTGTAGTTTCCATTCCATTGTTTCTTTTGCATAGTTTTTCTTTTTTGCATCTTTTGCGTAGTTTTTGTCTTTTTGCATCTTTTGTGTAGTTTTCGTCTTTTGTTGCGTCTTTTGTGCAGTTTTTGTCTTCTTGTGTAGTTTTTCTCGTTTGTGTCGTTTGCATAGTTGTCTTTTTTTGTAGTTTTCATCCTTTTTGCATCTTTTGTGTAGTTTTCATTTTGTGTCTTTGGCATAGGTTTTGTTTTTGCGTGATGTAAAATAAAACTAATGGATAATTGACTAAAACTAAACTCATATTAATATAAACATGGAGGAAAAGGGAAAGTAAACCCTTCATAAATTCCAGATAATGAAACCTGGACTCATGTACTTTGCTGAAGTTCTTGTACTCAGTTGTTGTGAATCAGCTGGGGCAGGTTTAGTTTAATTTCCGCTTCAGTTCAATGTGATTCTGACGCAGCTTCACCTGTTACAAGGTGGAAACGGCTTCTGAAAACAACCCAGAAGCTGTGAATGGCGGCGCTAACATATGCTCCGGATCTGGAAAGGAAAATACGAGCGAGCAGTCGGGGTTTCTGGCTCCATCTGCAGCGCTGAGATCCATGTTTTCAGCGTTTGGGGATTTGAAGAAGCAGACGTGTCATTTCTTGGCGTTTTAAGTCGTCCTCACCCACTCGTCCTCTGGGTTTGATGCCTGATAAAGACGCCGTGGACTCATGGCTGCTCTTTAACGTGGACTGGGCCTCAACAGAAGCACCATGTGACAGTAGAAGAAGAGTGGGTTAAAACAGACACATGAAAGCAGGAATCAAACCCATAAAGAAGCATCCACCGTTGACCTGAACCATCCACTGATCTGTACTGTCTAATACCTGTTCATCCACTAATTCTATCAATATATGGCAATACTTTTTCTTTTGATTTACATGTTGTTGAGTTTGAAGTAACTTTGTATTTTAAATAAATGTAAAGTGGTTTAGTGGCTTTTGCTGATTCTATCAACATAAAATCGTGTCCTCCTTCCATATAAACGGTCGGTTTTCTGCATTTTATTTCTCGTTTTAGGGGAAAAAGATCTGTATTGTTTTAATATTGTGTTGTGTGAATTAACTGCACCAACGGTAAATGTAACAGCTTTGTTGGGTTTTTTTTTTTAACCCTCAACGACCTAAACGTCTAAAATCTACTGATGGAACTGTTTAATCCCTGTTGATCCACTAATCCTATCAATACATGTCAATAATTGATGTAAATACAGTTATTCATCTTTTCATTGTCATCAGATATGACTCATTTGGACGTTCAGAGGCTCTATAGTTACCATGGAAACACTGCCACTTCTACAACATTGGTTGACCAGTAAAACCCATGGAGTTGGATCAATGACAGTGGATGGACACACTGGGTTTATGTTCAGTTAATGACAGATTGGACTGAAAAAGACACTTTTTCTTCAGTTTTCTCTGTGTCTGATATAAAACCTCAACTTTAATATTAGCTTTAATCAGCATCTACATGATCAGTAAATTAAGTACAGGAAAATACATGATTAACACTGATAAACCACAAAATCCAGAAGATAATATTATAATAAATGGTGATAAATCAGTTAAGAAAGGTTTAATATAGAGAAAAATTCATTTGGGAACTGACATAAAAGTAACACTGGGTCCTTATGGGTTCACCTGTTATTGTAGATTTTAAATAAATATTAAATTAAGGTAATGAAGATTCGTTGCTTTTGGAGGATTGAATACAACAAACATTTGGCGACCATCACCCTGAACTGATTAAATCATAATGACGTTTTGCTCGTTTTCTCCAGAAGCAGAGATCGACCTGACTTCCATTCATTTTTAATGCTGTTATCGATATCACATATTCATTATTTTGATTCCTGAGAGGTTGGTAAAAGTCTGAGGTCACATTTTATATCCAGAAAGATTTTATTTTACAGGAAATATGTGAAACTGCCAGTTGAAGTTAAGTTACTGTATTTCCTCTTATCTTACCAGGCCTTTATCTGTCATTTGTTGGATGTTGGAGGAGCTACAATGCGATTTTCTACAATCACAACACTTCCTGAACTGTTTCCTTAAGTGTTTGTACATATTTTGTAATTATTACACAAATCTTATAATATTATTGAAATCATTTTGATTCCTGAGGTGTTGATAAAAGTCTGAGATCATATTTTATATCCAAATATAATTAATTTTACTATTAATTATTAAAATTCTATTTCATCTAATACTGTACCAGGCCTTTATGGTCGTATTTCGTGCGAAACCTTTCAGTTCACTCCTGTTTGTGATGTTGGAGTAACTGCAGTGGGCTTTTCTTTGGATCCAACGCTTCCTAAATTATTTCACAATAAAAGCCCTCAAGTATTTGTGTCTATTGAGTAAATATTGCCTTCCTTTTGCTGAAAAAGTAAGACACACACGTGCAGTGACCAAATTTGGACAGTTTCGGTGACTTAGTTTTTTGTCTTTTTTTTAAGAGGCTGGTAAAGGTCCGAGATTATATTTCATAGATTCAGATTTTATTTTACTGAATAAATGTGAAACCATGAGCTGGAGGTGACTAGTTGCTGAATTCCGTCTAATGATTGTACCAGGCCTTTATTTATAAGACGTTTTTAGATTCAGGCCTTTATTTAGAACTTTCTCTGCTCTGATAAGTATAAATAGTCATACTGAGTGTGACACGTATTCTCTAAAGATAGTAGAATAAATGTGATCATATAGTTGTACAAACATTCTTATAAGACAAGATAATAAGACAATTGACCTGTTTAAATAAGAGAAAATAAGATGATTACATCATTAAGCTATTGTCATGAGGAAAAGAGCTCAGTTTTACAAAATAATTGGAGAGAAAATTTGCTTTTCAATAATGTAAATAAAGCAATTATCAACAGAAAACTTTTTTTAAATCTTGAAATAATGAAAAGCCAAGCATCATTATCTTGAGATTTACAAAAAATCCTGTCAGTGAAAAGAAACTGAGCTCCATGAACTGAAGATAATGAAGTAATTAACCCATTAAAGAGTGAAATCCAGTGTGCATCTGAAGATATCAAGATATATGACCAGTTTTCATTAAGAAAAACAAACAATAGATATAATTAAAATATATAAATAGACATAATGAATCTGCTGTCAAGGAAAAACAAGTTTGGTTTTATAAGATATTTGACACATTTACAGAAAATAAGCTTTTTATTTCTACAAAATGAAGACTTTTTTTCTGATTTATAAGTGTATGTATATAGTGTATATTTTACTTCCATTTCCTGTACATTTGTACATATGCAAATCTTGTATTTTTTTGTGCTTTATTGGTGTATTCTATTTATTGCTTTTACGTCGTCACACTTACTTTCCCCCCTTTTTTTTTTTTTTTTGGCTTTTTAGTGTTTTTGTATGCAACTGAGCTATTGTGACCAAGTAATTTCTGTGGCCCAATACAGTTTGTCTAAGTCTAAATGAGGCTGATTTTGTTGATGATGAAATAACTCCATTGATTATAAAGATACCAGACTGGTGTTGGTCAGTGTCCAAGCCTTCGACCACAGGAAGGTGTTCATCGTTCGTTTGTGTGGATGATTCCTCGTTTCATCCTCATTCTGATGCTGTTTTTCCTCATCGTCGTTCCTCCGTGGCTCGACTTCTGTCTTTATTACAAATGGGTTTTAACAGATCAGCGTGCCCTCGCTTCCCAAAAACCACTTTGTTTCTGGGATTCCTCTGTCTTTGTCTAAATTCAGAAGCAGCTTTTCATTTCATTAGAATCTCCTCCAACTTCCAGAACAACTTATCCTGATTCAGACACAAAGAAACTTTAGAGAGTCATAGTTACAGTTAAATTACAGACTGTTGTTCATACGTGTAGTTGGATTCATTGTCCTGCATATTATTTAGACAGATACACCTTTTTTTCTTATAAATGTAAGGTTTTCCTTGCAGATTTATGACTTTAATATCAGAATATATGTGCTTTTCCTTATAAAGTTTCACATTTTATTAAGAAAATTCACAATGAAATATTACATTTTCAGCTAAAAGCATCTGATACACCATCATACATCACAAGCCTGTTAAATGTTTTACTATGCTCGTCGACAACCTGGTAAGAACAGGGTTTTAACCCATTATGGGTCCAGTTGAAGAGTTCAGGAAGTATATGTTCAAGTTGTAATACCACTGACGGCCACTAGATGCTGCTCATTAAAGCCCTTTGTCCCACACACTTACATTGAACTTCTTTCTGTAAATATTGGCAGTTTAACTCTTTCCTCCCATCGAGACTCTGACCAGTCGTCAGCAGGTTTATTGACTAAAGAAAAGTTGAAAAACTAAAACTCAGCCAGAAAATATAATCGGAATGTGTCCACACTTACACTAGATGAAGTCCTGCTGCCACATGACAAAATATCTCATGAATTTATCTTGTTTGACAATGATGACGCACGTCTATTGACAAAAATCGGAAAGTTCACATGTTTAAAAAGAACAGAGTTTTAAAAAAATTATATATTGTACAAAGAACAGCATGGCTAATAAGCTAGCATGAGGTATCTGGAAAAATACATAAATATAAATATATTACTTGCCTTAGAAAGGGTAAATGTATATCATCTACTGATCTAAAATGTTTAATACATGCTGATCTACTGATCCTATCAATAGATGTAAATAATTGACACTTGTTTTAATGTTCAGTTAATGATATATTTAGCTGAAAAAAATCACTTTTTCTTCCGTTTTCTCTGTTTTGATATAAACATCTGTTACTCTTAGAGGAAATATGGCAATGTAAGTGACAGTATCATCAGCATAAGATGGTAGTTTTGTTAATTAATGATATACTTTGCTGGAAAACTTGCTTTTTCTTCAGTTTTCTCTGTTTTGATAAAATAACCTTTGAATTCACTCTGAACTTTAATGAACATCTACATGAATTAAAAGTAGGAAAATACAGGATTTACACTAAGAATGTTAAATGCAGAGGATGATTTTATAAATATTGTTAAATCATTTAGGAAATGTTAGATGTAGAGACAAATAAATTTGGATGTCACCATAAAAATAGTTGTAGGTCTTTAAGAGTGAAGCCAATGTTAAAGGTCAAATAAGGCTTAAACATGTTGAACTTGAACTTTGAGCTGCTTGACACAAATATAAAACCTGCTCAGATCTGCTTTTTTTTTTTTTTTTCTCGGACAAATCGTGGTTTACTCTGATGTAAAATCTCTGTGATACAGTTTGTGGTTCTCAACGACATCCAGACGTAGCTGCTCCGACGACCTCTGACCTCCGACCTCGGTTTCCCCAGGCCATTTACTCGACCACCGTCTGAAACTGGAAACAGATCTGTGGATGTTTTATTTCCTGTAGTCCTCTGTCAGGTCCTCAGAGAGCCCGACACACTCCGCTGCCTCCTTATTAGCGGCTGAATGTTTTATTTCCACTGTCTTGTTGGCTTGGATAAAGACGGTGGAGTCTCCGGGAGGCGGCGAGGCCTCGCAAGTCATAAAACATGGATTTAGATGAAGCGAAGGGAGGCGGCGGCGGGATCAGGATGAGGACGTGGGCTTTAAATGTTAAAACCTCTGTTCTGTAACTTCACATCCTGTAGGAACAGGGAACAAATGAAGAAAACAAAAGTCTTGTATTTGGTTGTAAAAGCTGATAAAATAATCTTGATATCACTTTTTTGCGCCATTTTCATTCCGTTGCATCTTTTGCGTATTTGTTTCTTATGCATCGGGACATGGACATGACATGGAAAAAGCTGCAATGACTTCACTCAGTGTTTGGAAGCAGCAAGTTTTCATTATCGTTGTTGAGAGCTGGAAGTGACTATATTTGGACAAAAGGGTGGGGCTTGCTTCCTTTATGTTGTTTGTCTGTTGTGTTTTTGCATCGTTTTCATTTAACTCCATCTTCACATTATTTCATGTTGTTTTGTTTTTCATCGTTTCAGTCTCTTTGTTGTTTCCGTTGTGTTGCCTCTGTTGTGTCATTTCTGTGTTGTGTCATCATTTGGATGCTTTTAATTGTTTTCTGTTGTTTTTTTCTTTGTTTTCGTCTTGTTACTTCTTTTGTGTCTTTTCTGTTCTTTTTGTCCTTTTGCATTTTTTACGTTGTTTGTTTTGTTGTGTTTTATCTTTTTCATTTTATTGCCTGTTTTGTGTCATTTCCATCCTGTTACATGTTTGCATTTTTATCCTGTTGTGTTTTCATGTTTCTATATTATTTTGTGTTTTTCATCACTTGTGTTGTGTATGTTGAGTTGTGTTGTTGTGTTTGTGTGAGGAGGTGAAGTCCAAACGTTACAACAGGATGTGAAATTGATTTTTGTGTGTGTGTTACTGTACACACACTTTGTACTGTGTGTGTGTGTGTGTGTGTGTGTGTGTGTGTCCACCATCTGTTCAATAAAGCCCTTCCTGAACCTGCTGAGACAGACACACAGAGACACACACAGACACAGACACACACAGACTCGCTCACATCCGAATCATCCATGTGTGATTCTTCATTTCTGTCCACATCACAACCACAGCCATGACAACTTTAACACACAATACACACAAATTACACAAACACATATATAACTTAATACACAAACACACACTGGATATGACATATGTACATGAACATTGTGTTACAAGACAATGGAAAATAACACAACAAACACAAGATGATAATTTGGAAACACAATGAGACAAAATGATGTAAAACAAACAAACAAAACCACACCAAAGACACACAAAGTGATGGCAATATTGAACACAATGAAAACAATGCAACAAAATAAAGTGATGTAAAATATGTGTTGAAACAAAATGACACAAAAAAGCAATGCAATGAAAAAGACAATGAAAATAATATAATAGATGCAGAAAAACAATAAAAATAACAAAAAGATGCAAGACATGTAACATAATGAAACCACAAAATACACACATAAACTACAAAAACACACAGTGATACAATGTTAAAGATGCAACAATAGAAAAACAACATAGCATACACAATGGATTGAAAAAACGCAGCAAAGTGATGTGAAAAACAGAACAAAAACAACACAAGAAGCAACAAAACGAAAATGATGCAAAATGTGTCAAAATAAAAAAAAACGATGCAAAAGACGCATTAAAACGAAAACGATGCAAAAAATTCATAAAATAAAAAAGACGTAACACAAGAAAAATGACGCAAAAATGCAACGACATGAAAACAACGAAAGAAAATGACGCGAACAACGCAGCGAAATAAGACGAAAAACTAAACAAAAATGACGCAGTGAAGTTGAAACGTTGCAACAAAATGAAACGACACAAAAGAAACAACGAGAAAGATACAAGACATGTAACAGAATAACAAAATACAAAAACACGCAATGATGCAACATTAAAGACACAACAAAAGAAAAACAACGTAGCAGACACAATGGAAACAATGTAAAAACACAACGAGACAAAACCCATTTAGACGAAACAACAAAAACAACATAAAAATGGAAGTTAAATGTGATGTTCAACTGGTTTCATTGTTTCCAGACCAGATTAATGCAACGTCAGGTTCTGGTTTTCGGGTTTTCGTTGAGCCTTTTACTGCAGTAAAGCATCAGCACCTGTACTTTTACCTCAGTATCAGTACTGTGCAGGGTCTGTTTTATTCTGAGTGAACATCAGTCACATCACAATAGAAACAATAGAAGGACTCTGATTCCCACTGATATAATGAAGGAAACGTCTGTAACATGGACTCAGTCTCACATTGGTTGGTATAAATAAATTCTAGGTGTAAAATCCGTGTGATGTGAGAGTTCCATCAGCCTCAGGAAACCGGACTAATTAACAGGTGAAGTCGATAACGGCTGTAAAACTAATGACCAGGACGACAAACAACTGGACCGTCCGTTAATGTCGGTTTAATTCAGCCTTAAATAAAACAGAAAAACAGGGACTCCTTAAAGAACTCGACAGGTTCAGAAACAGTGGAACCCTCTGCTTCTACCGTCACAGTGTTAAAGTAAAAACACCAGAACACGTTCAGGGATGAAATGACAGACACCGTCCGGTACCTGAACCAAATCCACAGGTCCATATATTATAATATAATATATTATAATATTTTTGTCTTTTTGCGTCGTTGACAATGTTTTCATCTTGTCGCATCTTTTATGATATTTTCACCTTGTTGCAGTTTTTGCGATTTTTTAAATTTTTTCATCTTGTTGTGTCTTTTACGATGTTTTTGTCTTGTTGCGTCTTTTACGATTCTTTTCATCTTGTTGCATCTTTTACCTTTTCTTCATCGTCTTTCTTTCTTCAACTTTCACTTAAAACCAACTACTGAACTATTGATATTGTGAATGTTTTCATCATCCACCGTCGTCCGCTCCAGTTCCTCTGAAACTCTGCCCACCTCCCTTCCTCCAAAGCTCCGCCCACCTCCCCGTCCTCCAAAGCTACGTCCAGCTTGGTGAACTTTGCGTTTTGCTTCGTCCACATATTTGTGTTGGTCCTGGTGCTGTTTGCTGATTCTGACAGATCGAGGCGAGAAAAACTGATGCGAGGCTGTGTGGTCAGCGACTGCAGAGGATGATTGATTCAGATCAGCCCTCGCCGTCCCTCAGGACGACGGCTCAGAGCGATCGATAACAACGCCGTCCTCCTCCAATTCACCGAGAACACGAGGCCTCCGAGCGCTCGAATAATAAGGAAATAACCAGAGGATTTAATCAGACCGACACCGTATGGATTCACCAACGTTCTGCATCATTTCATCTGAAACTCGTCTCAGCTGTGATTGTGTCTCCCAAGTCCAACAACAATGAATATCTGAGCAGTTGGAGGATAAAAAGCATAAAACCAAACTCCCATGATGCTCTGCTGCAGGTTCTACATCCTGTGGATTTTTCCTGCTTCTTATGTGTTTGAAGTTGAAAGTTGTGTTCAGCTTCTTCCTCATATTTTCTGGTTTTCTAAAGCTGTGGATCTGGTTTGATTCAGTAAAACAGACAAAAATAACATGAAGCTCATTGAACGGGTTTTCTGGAAACTTTCAAAGAGTCGACTCGACCAACGCTATCTGAAAACAAGACGTGTTTTATGTTGATTGTTTGGTTTCTTCCTGGAATTATGTGGTTTTAAAGCTGTGGATGTGGTTTAATTTGAGGAAAATACACAACAGTAACATGACGTTTATGTGATACAAGAGTGTTTCCTGCAGGACGTCATGAAATGTATCAGTCTTAATCCTCATCTGTGTTTAGAAAATGTTTATGGAAATTCACCTTTACATGAAACTGTCTTAACTTTGTTTGAAAGAGTTAATGCACATAATGGAAGATGGAAACACTTTTCCATCTTGATGTGGATGTTAAGTTGTATTTCACTTTATTTTTGTCTTGAGTCTTTTACGAAATAATTTATAACCACAACCAACTGTGTGTTTCTTCACTTTCATTCAAAACCAAAAATCCAGTGTAAAACACTGAAGAAATGTAGGGTTATTTGTGTGTACGTGTTGAACCAAATGATGCAAAAAAACCCGCCGAAATGATAAAGACACAACGAAATGAAAATGAAATGAAAACATCGAAAGAGAAATTATGCAAAAGATGCAATGAAAGGAAACGAAAACAATGAAATAAAAATGAGGCAAAAGACGAGTTGAAACGAAAACAGCACCAAAAACTGACGAAATGAAAAAAATGCAACAGAATGGCTTTGGCGTCATAGTTTTGTAGTAAACTACTTATAAACTACTCAACTTTTCTGTTCTTAGACAAAATCCAACACTGCCATCACTATCATGTACCATTTTGGGATTTTTCAGAGGATGTGGCGCCCTCTCATGGACATAGTTTGATTAATGTCATCCATATT
Organism: Apogon talboti; assembly: GCA_037367365.1. Lineage (NCBI taxonomy): Eukaryota > Metazoa > Chordata > Actinopteri > Kurtiformes > Apogonidae > Apogon > Apogon talboti. The sequence continues at coordinate 1,574,545 of JAPQRQ010000014.1, read as the reverse complement.
TTATTTATATGATATTCCATCTTCTGATCTACTTAGTTTCATGTGTCTGCGTTTGTCCCAGTAGACGGTGGATTCTGACCTAAATCTGTCCAGTTATCAGCGTTTTTTATTCATTTTCTCATCCGTTTTTTTCTTTAAAGGTTGTCGGTACGAGTCTCGTCCCTGTTCTTGGCTTTAACCTGGAGCTGATATAGTTTCTTTGGTGTTATTTTCCGACGGCGTCCGGGCTGTATTTCACTCCGATGTGTTTCCTGTGGAGTTATTTGTGCTGAGGTGTGTGTGTCTAGTGTTGAATGTGTGTGTTAACACGGTTGTGTGTCTGAGTGACACAGTGTAAGGAAACAAATTGGATGTATGAGCTGAGACGCCGCCGGCAGAGATGCAGCATCGGCACTTTTCTCCTCGGCCATAAAACCCACAGCGTCTTCATCATGTCAGACCTCCTCTTCCTCCTCCTCCTCCTCCTCGTCCATCCTCCGTTTGCTCCTCACCTCCTTCCTCTTCTCTCCTTCTTTCCTTTAGTCCAATATTATTGATCCTTCTGTTTGTTTGACTGTATTTACATGCACTAATATTCTCAGTGTTTTCATCTCCAAAACTCTTTTACGATGTTTTCATGTCGTTACGTCTTTTTCAATGTTTTCACCTTGATACAACTTTTGAAGATTTTTCCATCTTGTTACGTCTTTTACAATGTTTTCGTCTTCTAGCATCTTCTACGATATTTTTATATTTTCAAAAAATTACAGTTAAATTCTGAAAATGTGTACATTTATAAAGTATCCTTTCACAAAAAAATGTGAATAACCTAAAATACCTGAAATTTCTTAATAAATATAAACGCGTGCAGGTCGGCCAGTTTCTACTCAGTGTAGAAAAAAAAAATCCCTTCAAACGCTGATCTTCCGATTACCTCAGAAAGGTATGGTGTCACGTACAATTTTTGTACAATGGTTTGATTGACAGCAGGTGTAGCTGTCCACGCTATGCCCGATAGACCTGAAACCAGACTTTTGAGGACACAATGTGGCCTGCCAGAGCTTCTGTTTATTAAACTATCAACATCGTCAAATTATTTTATTGTTCGATAAACTAAGTGAAGCCCTTTTTTCCGCACTTTTGTCCAAATATGGTCACTTCGGGCACCAATAAACCACCACCAACCAAAATGGAAACACAAGGAATCCAGTATTTTACATGTAACCATCACCCTCCTCTTCCTCTTTTTGTCACTTCCTTCTTCCTCTTCCTTGTTTCCTCCCCTTACCTCCTCCCTCTTTTCCTTTCCTCACTCCTCTGCCGTCCTCAGAGGAAACCATCTCATATCCATAAGAAAATACCTCCGTTTTATTGTAGTTTTACAGGCAGGGTTTGATCTAAAGTCGCTTGTCAAAGACACCCACAGCCATGACTTAATTATGGAGGAAGAGGAGGAGAAAGGGGGAGGAGAGGAGATAAATCGACAACACAAATGGAGAGACGACCGAAGACGTAAAATAAAGAGGAGACGAGAGGAGGAAGGAGGTGAAAAGAGGAGGAAAACAACAAGGAAAAAAGGAAAATGGAGAGAAAATTAGGAAAATGGGGAAGGAGGAGGTGGAAAAAGGAGATGAAAATGGAGGGTAGGAAGAAAGAAGGGAAAAGGAAATTGGGAATAAATATGGAAAATGTAGAGGAAAAAGAGGTGAAAGACAGAAATGGAAAGAATAAGTAACAGGAGGAAAGGAGATAAGAAAAGATAGAATAATGCAGGAAAACATGTTGGAAAGGAGGTGGAAAGAATACAAAACGAGGGGAAAAGGAGGAGAAAAACGTGAAAGGATGAAGAATAAAAGGAGAGAATCAAGAAAGATGGAAGGAAAAGAAAAGTAGTTATAAATATGGAAAAGGAACGAGAACATGATGAAGAAGAAATGGAAAAGGAAGTGGAAATAAAGGAGAAGGAGTTATGATTTAGGGGGGCAGTGGGTTTATGGCTTTTGGGAAGAGGAGGAGGAGGAGGAGGATGGATGCAGGGTCGTTTGAGGACACAGTGTTTTAAATAAACGCTACAGAATGAGCCAATCAGGTGACAGCGCAGTGGCGCTACATCACACATGGACACAACCACCTGATTTATGACTGAACCACTGAAAACACACAGAGCCATGAGACTCCAGGTCCAGGTGTAGGGCCAGGTCCAGGTCTAGGTCTGGGTCCAGGATATTCTGATTTATCTTTATCCGCTTTAACCTGCAGGAGTTTGTCTATCTGATCTTAATGATACTTAAAGTCATGATCATGGTCTTCTGCAGATATTTGACCATGAGGTGAATGTGGGTCTTGGATGAGTCCTGGTTTATCTACTAGATCAGGAAGAATAACGATCAGGAAAAATGAAGAATCAGATAAAGAAGAAGAATCAAATAATGACAAATTGAAAAAATTTAAGAACAATCAGATGAAGACAAATCAGAAAAAGAAGAATCAATTTTAAAAGAAAAAGAAGAAAGAAAAAATGGAATCAGACGAAAAGAATCAGAATCAGATAAAAGAATCGCAAAAATGGAAGAATCAGAATTAGACAAGAAGAAGCACAAAAAGATGACTCATCAAATTCTAAAATAAAAATTATTTGTTAAATAATTAACATAAAAGAATCAGAAGAAGAATTAGAAAAAACAGTCATCAAAGAAGAATCATAAAAAAATAAGAGAAAAAGAATCGGAATTAGAATCAGAAGAAGAATCAGAAAACATTCACTGATAGAATCTGTATGTGAGTTTCTTTTGACTTCCTTCCTGTTTCTTGTTTCGTTTCCATTCGTTTGTTTTATCCGTTTCAGTTCTATTCTCATCTCGCCATCATGTCATGTATTTCTGATGTAACTCTCGGTGGATTTAGCGCCGTGACGCCGTGCACAACGAGCTGATGATGTCAGACGCTGTAATTCGACCTGAGTGATGACGTGTTGGTTCTGGCGTTTTGTTTCCTGTTTCTTTTAATAGACGACGTTTCAGATAACGAACAACGTCTGCGATTGAGTTCATTCATTAAAATAACACAAGGTGGGTGGTGGCATTGTGTAACCGCCCTGGTTGGCGAGCGAACGGCGTCGTGAACAGGAAGGAGGGTGAGAGCTGCAGGAACTGGTCATGATGCCAGAGAGGGAGTCCCTCTGATGGTCGAGAGACATGACTCTACAGCAGAGAGAGTGAGAGAGAGAGGGCGAGGGAGGGGGACACCACCTGTTCAGGACATGAGAGATTTTCATTGGTCAGAGTCGTGATGAGTCAATCACACCTCCGTCATGACAGGGTTGAAAGACTCCGCCCCCTCCTGCAGACAGCTCTGGGTGTGGTTTGGTCTGATCAGCTGGGCAGAAACAAGGTGATGTCATGAAATCTCCCAGAATCCTTTGATAGACATTTATCAGATGCTGAATGTTTAGTTTGATCTCATTGGCTGATGTATAGGGGGTGGGGTTTATACACTAATATGCTAATTATGGAGTTTAATAATTCACTCATTTGATTCCAAACTAACGAATGTACATCATAAATCACCATTAAATCAATATTTTTTTTACTGGTTTTTGCACCATGGTCTTGTCTGTTTAATACTGGTACACAATGTACACAAACAGACTCACAACAACAACCCAAAGTCAATGTAGACAAACAAACACTATTTATTCCACTATTAATCTGAATTTAACAGGCGTTTTCCACATTTACTGTACATGGATACTTTACTAAACAGATATTTTCTTCCTAGATTTATTAGATAAATTCTGTTGTAAACTGTAATGTCTGTATTTATTTGTTTGTGTGTATTTTTTGTACTGGTAAAGCCAGATGTTAAACTTTTATTTATCCAAATCCTGCATTTTAGGTTTTTACAGAGGAAAGTTTTATGATATAGTGTTAGATCCTGTTCAGATCAAATATAAATGTCTTTAGTATTTGTGTATATTTGTGGTGTAATTAGTTTTTTTTGAGGACACAATCTTTTAAAAAAAAGAAAAACAAAAACAAAAAAATTGTCTTGTTAACAGTATTGTGATATATCGCGATATATCGTATCGTGAGCCTAGTATTGTGATTGTATCGTATCACCAGATTCTTGCCAATACACACCCCCAGTCCTCGTGTCACTCAGAAAACACAGGTCATTCCTCTTCACACCTGTTTTTGTCCTGATATTTTTAATGTAATTCATCTCCATGTCCTTCTTCTTGTCCATGTTGTGTATGAACCTTCGTATGAATCGTCTCCGGTTTATTAAACTCCAGCTTGGTGACGTTTTTCTAATTCCGGTCTCTGTGGACCTCATACCGTCCTCACAGTGTGGAGGTTAAATCAGCAAAAGAGCAGAGTCTAAACCTTCTGCTGTCGTCGGATTAAAGATAAGATGTAAAGAGTTTCCGTGGAAACGTCCCAACAGCAGCGACGTCCCCTCGAGGCCCATTAAACTTTCATCTCATCTAATATTTTCATTTGCTGAAGTTCACGACTCGTCTTTGAAGAGTCCATGTGATCGTCTCCTCTTCAGAGTCAGCCTCGTTTCATTCAGATCTGATTCGTGTTTTGGATCTGCTTTGGGGGCGTGGCCGGGTCTGACTGACCTCTGACCCTAACAACGCTCTGATGCTTTAAGTTTAAATGAAACTCGGGCGGTGTTAAAGCAGGGAGGGTTTGACTGAGCACAAATCTACATCTGTTCTCTGGGCTCAGACTGTCAAGTTGAAGAGGGGCTGATGGGAAATGGAGTTCATTAACAGCTGATAATTTGGATTTCCCACTGTAGGCGGAAAATGTGAAGACGGGTTCATGTCATTGTATTTTCAGTTTTTTTAGACTTTGACTCATTAATTTCAGGGTTGTTTTTTATCGGATTGTTGCTGTTATGAGAATAAGAACATATTAAACAACAAAACAGGAACCTTAGGAGATATTTGGTAATGTTATGGATTTTCGAGGAATACAGTAAATAAAACCTCTTTAACCCATAAAGACCCACTACTACTTTAGTGGCAGTTCCCAAATGATTTTTCCTCTATGTTTAACTTATCTTAAATGTTTTATCACCATTTATTGTAATTGTAAAAACTGGTGTGGATTCAGACGGCTTCATGGTGTTGTTTTTTCGTGTCGGTTTGTTTCATGTTGGTTGGTTTCATGTTGGTTTTTTTTCATGTTGGTTTGTTTCGTGTCCGTGTGAGTCCGAGTGTGTAGGCGTCCATATGTGAATGTGTGACGATGCCATGGGAACAGACATATGGTGACCATCATGTGCCAGAAAACAGGTGAACCCGAACAGAAAGAGGCAGGACGTTCACATTTATCCAGTCAAACATCAAAGGGAGACTCACAAAAAGGTCATGTCCTTTGGTGGATAAATATATTTCTACTTTGCACATGTGAGAGAAGTGTCAAAATTATGATAATTTATAGATCTTGGGCAAAAATGGCTCAAGAGCGCCCTCTATGAAATTGTAAAATTTCAGCCCCTGCATGAGGTTTGATGTAGAGGCCCAGATCTTGTAGAAACATCAGGTCCAGATGTATAAAAAAGCCTGAGCCCAACATGAAGTCCACCATTTGGGTTTCCACATGTCATTTCTGTTCTGTTTCAGCCATTTTCATCACCATTAAATACGTCGTCTCACCGTTAACCTTGGTTCCAGCCTAGCAACAGATCATTTATTCACATAGAGTACATCCAACCAAAAGATGGTAAAACTAGAGTCAAACCAAATTGGAATGTTTAATAGTGGCAAAACCATGTATGAAGAACTGCAGAAACAAATGTCAGACAAAGACTTTGACAAAACCAAAATAAGGAGGATAAAACACAAAAGTTAGTAAAACCAGGTTACAAAAGGTGGTACAACACAACAGAAAGCTGGTGAAATCAGACAAAAAAAATGGTAAAACTTGAGTCAGTATATTAAAACCCAATGAAAAGATGTAAACAACAAAAAGACGGTAAAACCCAGTGAATAAATGTTAAATATACCATTTCCTTCTTGGTATTGATACCAGCTAAACAACAGTTCATTTATTCACATACATTATCATCTAATGAAGAAGAAGAAGACATTCACACTGGCAAACACTGGAACACAGAAATAAAAACTGCTTCTTACTAGCTTTTTCCACACAGATCTGATATTAACTAAAATATACAGAGATCACTGATACTGAAAGTGAAAGTGAAATGCAGTCCATCATCTCCAACCTCTGCTGATGTTCTGAAGGTGCAGTGCACGTTTCAGTCTGTAGGAGTCACTGCTTTGGCTTTTCCAGATGTTCCCTCAAAGCACTGAAGTGGTTTTGACCTTCAGACGCCTCTGGCTGAATAGTTTGTGTGTTTTGCGTGTCTTTGTGTGTTTGTGCGTCTGTTTGTGTCCAGTCGGGTAGAATCCGACACCAGGATTCAGCAGAGCAGAGGTAAAGACCGGCTGCATGGATTTAGGAACAATAATCCATTTTGCTGCAATGCCACTGCAATGCAACACCCCTTTGTCTGTACAGGGATGCTCCCCCAGCGAGAGAGAGAGAGAGTGAAGATGGACAGATATGTGTGGGGGGGTGGGAGGGGGGGCTGAGTCTCACCTCCCATCAGGACGTGAATGATGGAGAAGAAGGAAAAGACATTTCTCATCTGAACCTCTGCTGTTTGTTTGTACATTAGTGTAATTATAAGTGATGTGATGCAGCGTTCACCTCATCTGACCTCTGCTGTCTGGGTTTATTGTCTCCACCTTCACCTGAGATGATAAATCTGATCTCAACATGATTTATTACTAAAATATGGTGAACCACACCTGAAACTTACTGACACCACATTACAAAAAGTGGTAAAACCTGAGGAAATATACTAAAACCCATTGAAAAGATTGAAAAAACCAACAAACAGATGGTAAAACCCAATTAAAAGACAGTAAAATCAGACAGAAAAATGCCAAAACCTAAGTAAATATCCTAAAACCCAATAAAAAGATGGTACAATAGAACTAACACAGTTAGGATATGCATTAATCACAAAACCATGAATGACGAGTAGTCGAAACTAATGTCAGACAACGACTGAAAAAAACCAAACTTAAAATGGTAAAACCACAGTAAAATATGGTAAAACCCAACTAAAACTGAACAAACCCAGATTAGAAATGATGATAAATCAAGAGTAAATAAAGTAAAACCCATGGGAAAGACGGTTAAACTGAATAATACATTCCAGTCTAACCTCCCATCAGGACGTGAATGATGTTGAAGGAAAAGGTTGTTTTCATCTGAACCTCTGCTGGTTGTTTATACATTAGTGTAATTAAAATGATGTGATGCAGCGTTCACCCCATCTGACCTCCTCCACCGTCTGGGTTTATTGTCTCCACCTTCACCTGAGATCATAAATCTGATCTCAACATGATTTATTACAAATGCAACAGTGAAAGTGATCCCCCGACCTCTCAGCCAATCAGAGAGCAGGGATCCCGGGCTGACGAGTCGACTGGCGGTCTAACTCTGATCGGTCTGGATAACGTCGAGTATCTAAAAATGTCTGGCTGTTGAAGATGAGGTTTCAGTCTGGATGCTGTGTTCAGACCAAACATGAAGCCACTGGAGTATTTAAGTCTTTTCTTACATGCAGATTTTCACCTTTAACAACCAACACGACACCAGAACCAACAACCGCCCGCTCAGATCGAGTGACAAACTCATGTATTCAGGTCGTTCTGTAGTTTGACTTTTGTCGAGTCATTTTTTTTCATCGTGTCTCATTGAATCTGCTGAATATTCGCCTCTATTTCCTGCTTCTTGTCATTTCAGCTTCATGGACCAATCATCATGAGACTCCGCCTCTTGCTCCTCCCCTCCATTCAGTCTAAGCTCCACCCCCCGCCCCGTTGCTGCTGCTTGTCATCCCTGATAACCAATGGGGTTGCATCGCAGAGACGCTTTAGCACAGAAGGCTCCGCCCCCCGGCCTGTGATTGGTCCAGAGTCGGTGGAAGTGTTGGGTCACTCGTACCCCCGCGATGACTTCACCAATGTGACACCAAAGATCTTAGACAAAGTCGGACGCAACCTCCATAATCAATCCCATCATCCTCTGTGGCTGATCAAGGAGCGAATCAAAGCTCACTTCTACAGGTACGAGTGTTTCCATGGAAACGTGACCATGTATGAGACGCAGAAGCACATTAGACAAACTGAAACTTAAGAGGAGAATGTAAAATATGTAACAGTCACTGAATGAATTAATAAAACTACCTTCTTACACTGATGACACTGTCACTTACATTACAGTATTTTACCGTGTTTACTCTAATAGTACCAGATGTGTATTTCTAATTTATTTAGTTAAATCAGTAGAAATGGTCAGAATGACCGTGAAACCTTGTTTTGTTCCGTTTCCATCAGTGACGCTTCAACAAACTCAACTTTTCTGGAACTGTTTCAAATTAAAAGTCCTTTATCTTTTCCATGAATAGAAACCATTACTCTCTATAGTGTCGCTTTCTGATGCGTTTGAATTTTGTGGCTAACGTAAACGCTCCAGGGGTTACAGTCATTTGAATGCTGTTAAGTGCAAACTGCAGCGCCGGAGAGACGCCCATTGTTAAAGGGTTAAATGCAGTGGCGTTTCCAGCCTGGTTTTGGGGGTACACCCCTAATTTGAATCCCAGCACCCCTAAAAGTTAAAAGATTTTTTTTAAACTTTATGTCCATTTTTGATAAGCTAGAAATATGTCAAAACCATATACAGTACATGGTTGAAATGTAGTATTTCAACAACAGAAATACAGCAGCACCCCGCACCCCCACCTTACCTTGAAAATGGTTTGATCCACCCCGCCCCTCCCACCTTTCCCCGACTCGGAGTGTGAGTGGGTACTCAGTACAACGCGCTGCCTCAGAGTTGGTGATTTACAGTACCTGGTTTAAACCAGGATATGTGACATATGTTTACTTCTACCACTCAATACCAACACATTATCATCATCACCAGTCCTCATTTTCGATGCATTGAAACACAGATCACTGTTTATGGTGTTCGATAAGAGTTAGCTGACGTTTTTTCTAGCTTGGAAACGTTCCCAGTGGTCTAAGGTGGTGCAGTCAACCTCTGTCCTGTGTTTGATCTGGAGTGAGAGAAGCTGCTGTTGAGTCATGTGTTAATATTAAAGCTGAGACAGACAGACAGACAGGCAGACAGGCAGACAGCCTCATCATGGAAAGAGCCAGGTTCAGGTAAGAGTGTAAGATAAAATAAGGTGACTTCATTTTCCACAGCAACCAAATATATTAGAATGATGTTTTAAGTTGGATAAATGTATGAGTTTATATCTCTTATTAGATAGAAAAGGCATTGTTTGGTGATTTGCCTTTTGGTTAAAGTGCAGAGAGAGAGAGAGAGAGAAAGGGCTTTATTTATTAGTATTTTCTCATATTTGTGTAATTTTTCATCTAGTTTGAATACATTATATTTGTGTATGATTGTCAGTGCAAAGAGGGAGATTTGAAAGAAGGGAAGGAGAGGAAAGAGTACAAGATCAGGAAGAACCAGGTAAGACAACGGACAGAGAAGAGTGGCAAAACAGGAACTGTTAAACTTAGAAAGAAAAACATTCCATTCACAATACGCTTTTTTATATACATTATGGAAGGTATGTGTTCTCCCTAACATACAGGGTGCCCCAAAAAAATGGACATCATTTGAGATGTCCATATTGGAGTGACTACATGGTCAGGAGAAATGATACTTAATAGGATTTATTTTGGACATAAAATGTTTTATTTTTATTTATATATTCTATTCCTGAAAGCAGAAAAATAAAAAGGATTACACTTTTTTGAGTGAAAAGAGCAAACAAATTTTAAACAAATTTTTAGGTGATAAAATAATGTCACATTTTTTGGGACACCCTGTATATCAGTGTATTTCATTCTAAACAGGACACAACTTTATCTTTATGTATTTATATTATATAATACAGACAAGAAGGAAAAAGGTGGAGGCGAACATTTAACAAGTCCATATCTATTAATGTGTTACATGTTGTGCATTTCAAATAAAAGTCCGAAAAATAAGTCCAAGATCCGTTTTTGGTCGTTTTGGTACTCGCTATAGGGGGCTGTTTTAACATATACATACAGATAAACAGTATGTGTATGTGTATGTGTATGTGTATGTATATGTATGTATATTTGTATATGTATGTGTGTGTGTGTGTGTGTGTGTGTGTGTGTCTGTATGTATGTATATATGTATATTTATGTATAAGTATAGTGTGTATATGTACATATGTGTGTATATATATGTATGTATATGTATATTTATGTATGTGTATATGTACAGTATATATATATATATATGTATGTATATGTACGTACATGTATATGTATGTGTATGTATATGTGGAGGAGCTGCTGTACCTAAATGAGTTGTCTTAGGGTTAGGGTTTATTTCTTTTATGATTCTAATCCATTCCTCTTTTACTGTGGCTCATCATTTTAATAACTTTTATCAGATTTGATGGTTTAGTCACAGAGTTTCCCCCACCCAAAATCTGTTTTGCTTTTCTTTCACGAATATGGGAGTGATGGTCTGAAATTGTGTTAAAATGTACAAAACAGTGACATTTCTCTTGCCCGGCCGACCGGCGCTCTGGGTGTTCAGACCCCTAAACCTCCTAGAACCGCCCCTGGTTAAAAGGTACTAAAAGTTTACAACTATGTTCCTTAAATGCATCTCAAAGCAGAATCCGATTCAATCAGGTAGAAGAACATCTACACCTGGATTTGTCCTTTGTCCTTTAGAATGACTTTGAATGTGTTTAATGAGACCAGTTCCTTCAGTCTGATCTCCTCCTGGAGGTTCTTCAGTCAGTGGAACCAGAACGTTTAAAAGGTTTCTTTCTCAGTTCTGTTCTGACTTTTGGAACCCGTAGAGAAAACACATCCTGGGACCTGGGATGATATGACCTTTTATAACATGAAGTCCAAAGTGTGTATAAGATGCTCACCCGGACACTGGAGGGTTAATATGGACATAACAGCGGTCCGTGAACCCGACGTCCACATCCTGTGTCCAGCGCGTCCTCGTGTCGCTGTTTCTCTGCAGACTCACCATTTTCAGACTCCATGTAAAACTTTGCTGCATTGAACTCGGCATAAACCCCTCCTCCTCATCCGGCGGCGATAACACACACACACTGAGCACCACACCGACAGCCGCCGCCGTCGCATTAATGCTGCATTAATAAGTCATTAAGGAGTCACTGAGTGTGTTGTCTGACAGTGGTTTATGACTCTGCCATTTCACAGGTCGCGAACTTTACTCTTTAGAAAAGCCTGTGTTCTCTGATAGCAGCTCGGAGGACACCTGAGGACTGCTGGGTAATATTTAAACGCCGCGGCCTCCGTCTGCAGTGCTCTAACGCTGAGGCCTGGTTGGTTTATATCTGTTGTTCTGTTGTTGTGGACGGGCTTTACATGGTGGTAAAAGTCGACCGGTATCTGTTAGTCTGGTCAAGAACGTCCAGTTAAACCATTCCACACTTCCAATGTGGCTGATTTTGGTTGTTTACTGAGATCTAGTGGTGATGTGAAGAGTTTAGTCATTTCAGCAAACGTCGTAATGTGTCTTTGTCATTGTCCGTGCAATGATCTTCAGTTGTGCAATTAGAATACAATATTTATGTAAACAACAGGAACCTTTTCACGAAGCGATGTTATAACTTGTTTCCTTGAAATCCTTCACAGTTCGTACATGGGCCGATGGGGGAACCCGCTGTTCTCCGTCCATGACAACCTGAGCCCGGTCGTCACCGTGGAGCAGAACTTCGACAGGTCAGAAGATCCAATCAATCAATATTGATTAGTTATTGATTAGACAGAAGACGAGGAGTTCATCCGAACAGAACCTGAATGACTTCATCAAATCCAGATTAGACACTAGTTTTACTGGATTAATGTTGAATATGTTGATATTTTTATTTAATAATCAACTAAATGACCAGAATGCTTAATTTCACAACAGACTGAAAAGAATGAGATGCATTTTGTAATATTTTTCTGTTTTTTGGGGGGAATATCGCAGCATTAAATGAAAGTAGTTGAGGTTTATTCCAGTTCTTGTTGGATGTAATTGTAGGTCATGTGATCAGGACATCAGGACATTTTAATCCAGACAGATTTCACTCAAAAGGAGGTGTCAGTGAATCTGATTGGTCTGCTTGGTTTGATTGACAGCTTACTGATTTGGGCGCG
>JAPQRQ010000014.1:1504993-1517024 GCA_037367365.1 Apogon talboti | reverse complement strand
ACCCCGACTCCGCCTCCCATCCGGGGGGAGGAGGCATTACATCATCTCAGACCGGGACTCAAAACGCCGCGGTTCAGTCCGGTTGGGTCCGAACCGGGTCATGGATCTGACCCCTCCCCACACACACACACACCCCACACCCTCACCCCCCAGTCCGGTTACCTTCATTTTAATCCACTGTTTAACATTAAAACCTGCTTTTACTCATTAGAATCTGAGTCTGAAACACATTTTACTCACAATTTACAAAAACGCATCAGTTATTTTTGGGCATTTTTATTTCTTTCAGTCATGTTTTTAACTATTTTCTTCATTTTTAACCTTTATTTAACCTTAATGAAAAAAGAATATGAAAGTACAATAAAAATCCACAATTAAACAGTGATTTTAACACGTTTGACATTTTAACAGATATATCTTTTATCACTTCATTGATTTTTATTTAATTTCTACTATTTTTGACTTAATTTTAGCGTTTTTACTGTAAATAACCAGCACTTATTTATTTGCTGTTTTTATTTACTTATTTATCTCCTCATTTTCAGAGCAAAACTCCGTTTTTCCTTAATTTCACCGTTAGAAATCATAAGTCCGTGACACATTCATTTACTTAGACATTTATTCCATCTTTTTTTAACCTCTTTCACTCGTTTTATTTCCCTTTACTCTTTTATCTTGGGTTGATTTCCGTGCGTAAAATCAGGACGGTTTCATCCATCACGCACACTCGGTTACGCGCAGTGTCTTTTTTTTTCGTTCACACCTCCCATCCCGCTCGCACTCATTCACCCCACCTACACACACACACACACACACACACACACACACACACACACACACACACACACACCGTAGCCCGCAGCGCGTTGTCGCTTCCACGGCACAGACACACCCACCTCCGACTCACACGAGGCCGGTTTTCGTGCGTAAAAATCTCCAAATTCAGCGTCGAAAAGCTCCAAACTGCGCACAGATCGAGTTGAAATCAGACACAGAAACGAATTCACGGGTTTGTTTTAATTAGAAACGATTTATTTGCACTTTAATAATGCGTTAAAGTGTGAAATGTTCAGCGGTTCGATTGGATGTACACTAAAACACACAAAAAGACGAACGAGATGATTTAGATCCAACGAACTTCGGCGGCAGTGATAACCAATTACAGCCTGATTAATCGATTTTATTCGATTTCCTTCTATGTAATAATTAGCCTTTGAGATATTTCAGCAGATTTCAGGTGGAGTCGAGTTTAAGAACCAAAAAAAAAAAAAAATCGAAAATAAACCAAACTCACTTCTGTTTATTTCTGTTTTGTTTCCAGTTTCAGACGCAAAACCCAGACAAACAAACGGACATTTATTTATTGTTGTTTTTATTTGTGTTTTTATTTCACGTGTTGTTTCTATTTTTTCCATCATTCCGCCGCTGATTCTGGACCGTGAACATCCTCCTCCTCCTCCTCCACCTCCTCCTCCTCCTCCTCCTCCTCTTCTCTCTAACAATAGCACCGAGGAGAATTCTGCGTCTTGAATAATTCAGCATTTCTCTGCACTCGTACGCGCGCTGTGACACACGCACGCGCGTGGCAGAGCCCTCCTCCACAGCGTCGTTATGCAACGCAACAGCACGAGAGAAAAAAAAAAACATCTATATTTCTCCCGTTTCGTGTCTCTTAATTTACTTAAAAATCTCCCGTTTCCAGACATTAGACGGATCCGGGGCGTTTTCTGTGGCATCAAAGCCAACTGTAACTGGCTTTAAAATCAGTGCATAAATATCGCATTTGTGCCTAAAATTAAACGGATAAATGAGCTTTTTTTCAGTTAATTCGTTTGTACTTTTTAAAACACACGCATCAGATGAAAATAACTGAATTATATTTCGGTTTTTATGGTTTTTCTTTCGGGTGTGACGGAGCCACTGCCTCCCCGCAGCTCCGCTCACTGCGGCGGGTCTGCAGCACCGTCAAACCCCGGGAAAACGGCTCCGGATGCGCATTTAAACGCCTCACCCCCGTGGAATTCACACCTATAATTCATGTGCATTAAAAGCCCACAATTGTCGATTAAACGCAGCATTTACACCGATATCCTCTGCATTTGAACGTCTCAATTTTGTGCATTTCGACGCCTCTTTTCTGAGATTTAAAGGATCTCATTTGTGGCGTTTGAACGTCTCATTTAGTGCATTTCAACATGTTCCTTCTCTGCATTTGAACGTCGCATGTTTGTCCATTTAAACGTCTAATTTTCGTGCATTTAAGCCGGTTGTTTCTGTGCATTTGAACGTCTCATTTCTCCTTTTTAACCCCTCTCATTTGTGCATTTAAACGCCTCATTTCTTTATTTTAATCCCAAACGGGCCTTTTTATTTCTGCAGGACTTTAAAGCAGCATCAACCTCGACGTGAGTGACATGAAAACATCTGTTAATTTAATTTGATTCTGATTAAAACTGAAAAATAATAAAATATAACAACGATTATTCTTGTTATTTTCAAGGTGAAAAAATGCCGCAAACGTGTCCGGTCCGGGACGGTGTGAGGTGCAGAGGAGTGGGGGTGGGGGGATGTGGAGGGGGGCATTCCCCTTGTTAACGCACACACTTACACGACCACGTGCGCGCGCCCATGCACGCGCTCACACCTCGTATTTCACACACTGGACCATGATGATGAAGAAGAAGAAGTGAAATGAGACAAAACAAGAACAAAAACCAGGAGAAAAACCGGATAAATCATCATGATAATAATTAAAGATGAGTTTATTTTATTCTGAACGAACCGAAGTGTTTGAAACTGGAAACAGACGCAGGTAGAAGTTATTTTTTTCTATATTATAAAAATGTGTGAATTCAACAACATCTGCGCATTAAAACCTGTTTTTATACGACCTTAAATATTGTTATGTTCTTGTTTTTATTGCATCAAATGAAAAAAACCAGAACCGAACAGAACCACGGACACGGACCCGCAGAGCCTCGGTCTCCCGGTCCGGTCCGGTCCGGTGGGGGATGGGGGGGGGGGTCTTACCTATGTGTAGAGCTAGAAGGACTCCGAGGCATTTGCAGGACCAGGTTCCTCCCATCCTCTGCGTCCTCCTCCTCTCACCATGAGAGCAGAGATTCAGAAAGTTGGAGAGCAGCCGCACATTCCGCGCAAAACACCCGCAAACAGCTACATCCAACCGGCGCTGCGGCGGCCCGTGCGTCGGTGCCTCCGGGTCCTGGTCCGGGTCCTGGCCGAGCTCCTGTGCCTCCTCCTCCCGGCTGTCGGTGTGTGTGTGCGCGGGTCGTGCGTCCTCGGTGCGTCGGCCTTGTCCTGGTCCTGGTCCGGCTCTGCGGATCCCGGTCCTGCTCGTTCTGCCCGTTTTACGCGTCTGGAGAGAAAAAAGAGAGACAGGACGCCCCTCCCCTTCGGGCCCGCTCCCCCTCCCTCCTTATTAATAATGATACTATGATTTCATCCGTGTTTCTCCTTCCCTCCGCCGACTCCCGTCCGTGTAAACCGGGCACCGGGGCCTCGACGTCCGGCCCGGCCCGGTCCGAACTGATCTGGTCCGGGGGAGGACTGGACGCACGGGATCAGAAGGATTTATCCCAGCAAAGACTGAGGATTTTAACCCCCCCCCAAAAAAAAACCGCATAAAATGATACAATGAATATCGTGTGAGAAAGAACATCACAATATTCTGACATTAAAGTCGAATTTATAAAAGAAAGATGTTTAAAATTAAAAGGAAAAGTCGGATCTTTAAGGAGCTTTATGGATTAAAATAGTCTGATATTTACAGATTAATGTAATGATATCAGAGCAAATAAACATGACATTATGAGGAAAAAACGTCATATTATTAAAATATCATTTGGGATGTTAAGTGTAGACAACTGATTCATTAATGTGTTTGTTTTTCTATCGTCAAACATAAGTTTCTAGTTTTGTTCAGATCAGATCTGTGATCTTTTCCTAACACTAACCAGGTTGTTTTTGAGTCTAAACTGAACTTTAACCAGGACACAATCACAAAAAGACTCAATAATTAAATTTATGAAGGATTTTTAGACATCACAAGAAGAAGTTTTAGATTAATGTATGAGAAAAAGCACAAATTCATGATAATAACATATTTGTGTAAAATTATGAGTAATAGATGGATTTTTTAAAGGAAATATTTTGTGTTAAAACAATCTGACATTTACAGAAATAGTCATATTATGAGGAAAAATATCAAATTATTAAAAAAAATTTCAAATTTGAAAAAAAAAAGGTCATTCATTTTTGTGTTTTTCTGACATTCAACATAGATTTCTTGTTTTATTCCTTTGTATAAACCAACAGAATGTCTTTTAGTTTCATGATGCAGGATTATTAGAGTTGATCAGTTTTAAGTTATGGTGTTAAAAACCATAATGTTACTAGGTGAAGTTAGTATACAAGAAAAACAACGGAAATAAAGTAGTGTTTTAAGAAGAAAAAGATGTAAAATCATGAGAAAATGTTGTATTAAGAAAATATATGAAAGAGTATCAGGGGTTTAAAAACTGTGATAAAAAATGTGATATTTACAGATAAATGTCACAATATTCGAAGAAGAAACATAATTATGAGGAAAAATATATATTCAAATGTTATGTTAGATAATGTTATGACAAAAATGTGTTATTGTAAGAATAAAAGTTGTAATGTTATGGGGAAAGTCATTAAATTACGAGATAAAAAGTCAAGGTATTATAAGAAAATAGCCATTATTTTATCAAACAAAGAGTCATAATGTTATAAGAATAAACTGGGATAATGAAAAAACAAAAACCATGACATTATGAGAATTAAATCTAATATTATGTGAAAATTGTAATAACAAAACCTTCAGACCAGTGGACGCCATGTAGTCTGGACCAGAAGGACCATCCAGAACCAGAGTCCAGGAACAAGGGTATGACCTGGTCTGGGGTCAAAGGTCATCGAAGCTGAAAAGTCCAGTGTTATTTTGGATCAACAGGTCATCGATGCAGATTTCAACCAGACCATGTAAAACCACTGTCCAAAGGCCTGGTGAGGAAGAGGAGGGTCCTGGTCCTGGTCCTGAACTGGTCTGATGTGGTCCATACGGGTCCAATAGAGTCTCAGTCCATGAAAGTCTGAAAAGTCATGAGAGAAGAACTGGAACTGTTGCAAAGAGGTGAATTATTTTACTGTTCTGGCATTTTCAGTTTTGTTGTTGAACATAAACGTTACTTAAACTGACAAAACAAACTCTTTTCTCAAGGTGAATTTTAAAAACTCTAGATATTTACAACATTATGTGGTGTTTCATCAGGGTTCTAAACCTTGTCCTGGCTCTAAAGGACCTCAGTCTCGGACAAAGACGACCCGGGACCACAACAACAGGTATGTCTCTAAACATTTGACTTCAGTGTTAACATTATTACTGTGGTTTAAAATGTCTTGGAATCATTTTTTAGGCCTCGATTAAACTTTCTGCCAAATCTGGAACCGGTCCGATCTACTTCAACCATCAAACGTGGTTTTGGAGTCAGGAAAACTGGTTCCAGAGTGGTCTAAAACCAAGAATGAAGTATTCTGACCAAAAGACGAGCTAACGACAGAGCTAGCTTAGTGTCTAGTCTGTGTAAAACTAGAAGAAACCCAAAACTTGAGTCCATATGTGAAGTCTGAGAAACATGTGTCTGCAGAACTTCAACCCAGTCAGTCTGGAATATTTGGAAAAACTTAGTTCCCATAATGTCCCTGTGCTTCACCTGGTCTGGTGTGGACTCTGTCTTGATTTTAGTGTCATGAATAGAACCTTTGTAGTCAGTCATATCATAACATTATATTTGTCATATTGACATTGTAGCTAGGTCTGTTCAGATGTGGAAAAACCACTGTACAAATTCAACATCATTCTGTATCATTCAGTATCATTCAATATCATTCAGTATCATTAAATATCATTCAGTATCATTCATTATCATTCAACATCATTCGGTATCAACATCATTCAGTATCAACATCATTCAGTATCAACATCAACATCAACATCATTCAGTATCATTCAGTATCATTGAATATCATTCAGTATCATTCAACATCATTCAATATTTCAGTATCATTCAATATCATTCAGTATCATTCAATATCATTCAGTATCATTCAACATCATTCAATATCATTCAGTATCATTCAGTATTATTAAGTATCATTCAACATCATTCAGTATCATACAATATCATTCAGTATCATTCAACATCATTCAATATCATTCAGTATCATTCAATATCATTCAGTATCATTCAACATCATTCAATATTTCAGTATCATTCAATATCATTCAGTATCATTCAATATCATTCAGTATCATTCAACATCATTCAATATCATTCAGTATCATTCAATATTATTAAGTATCATTCAACATCATTCAGTATCATACAATATCATTCAGTATCATTAACTAACATTCACTATCATTCAGCGTCATTCAGCAGCATCAAGTTTTATTCGGTATCATTCAGTATCATTCAACATCATTCAGTATCATTAAATATCATTCAGTATCATTCAATATTATTCAACATCATTCAGTATCATTCAATATCATTCAGTATCATTCAATATCATTCAGTATCATTCAATATCATTCAGTATCATTCTACATCATTCAATATCATTCAGTATCATTCAATATTATTAAGTATCATTCAACATCATTCAGTATCATTCAGTATCATTCAATATTATTAAGTATCATTCAACATCATTCAGTATCATACAATATCATTCAGTATCATTAACTAACATTCACTATCATTCAGCGTCATTCAGCAGCATCAAGTTTTATTCGGTATCATTCAGTATCATTCAACATCATTCAGTATCATTAAATATCATTCAGTATCATTCAATATCATTCAACATCATTCAGTATCATTCAATATCATTCAGTATCATTCAATGTCATTCAATATTTCAGTATCATTCAATATCATTCAGTATCATTCAACATCATTCAATATCATTCAGTATCATTCAACATCATTCAATATCATTCAGTATCATTCAATATTATTAAGTATCATTCAATATCATTCAGTATCATACAATATCATTCAGTATCATTAACTAACATTCACTATCATTCAGCGTCATTCAGCAGCATCAAGTTTTATTCGGTATCATTCAGTATTATTTACTATAACTCAACATCATTCAGCTTTATTCAGTTTCAGCACCAGTCAGTATCATTACATAACATTCAATATCATTCAGCATTCTTCAGCATCATACAGTTCCATTTAGTATCATTCAGTGTCATTCAGTGGCCCAAACTATGGTCCATGGGTTACTTTGTGGACTTTGTGTTGTGGTTTCCTGTGTTGTATGACAGAATGTACAGATGTGACGTTAAATGAGGGACGCCATAGTAACCGTGTAGAACTGTGTAGAACTGTGTAGAACCGTGTAGAACTGTGTAGAACTGGTGTAGAACCGTGTAGAACTGGTGCAGAACCGTGTAGAACCATGTAGAACCATGTAGAACCATGTAGAACCGTGTAGAACTGTGTAGAACCATGTAGAACCATGTAGAAATGTGTAGAACTGGTGTAGAACTGTGTAGAACCATGTAGAACCATGTAGAAATGTGTAGAACCGTGTAGAACTGTGTAGAACTGTGTAGAACCGTGTAGAACTGGTGTAGAACTGTGTAGAACCGTGTAGAACTGGTGTAGAACTGTGTAAAACTGGTGTAGAACCGTGTAGAACTAGTGTAGAACTGTGTAGAACTGTGTAGAACCGTGTAGAACCGTGTAGAATTGGTGTGTTGTGCTGCTGACGTCAGCTGAATGTGAAGAATCCGTTCCTCTGCTGCATATGAACGTTTCCCGGAGGCGATTCAGCAGGAGAATCCACATCCACATCCAGTAATTGGCTCCCACGATGCGTTCACTGACATCTGACAACGGTTAACTCCTGCATGAACACGAATGACCACTGGTGTGTGTCTGTGTGAGTGTGTGTCATTGTGTGTGTCGATATGTGTCACTGTGTAACTGTAACTGTGTGAGACATTGTGTACCTGTGTGTATGTTGTGTATCTGTGTGAGTCTGTGTGTGTCACTGTGTGCCTGTGTGCATGTGCCAGTTTGTGTGTGTGTGTGTGTCTGTGTGTCGTTATTTGTCTGTGTATGTCGTTGTGTGTCAGTGTGTTCCTGTGTGTGTATCATTGTAAGTGTGTTGTGTGTCTTTGTGAGTCTACATGTGTTATTGTGTGTCTGAGTCTGTGTGTGTCACTGTGTTTCTATGTGTGTGTCATTGTGAGTGTGTTGTGTCTTTGTGAGTCGACATGTGTCGCTGTATGTCTGTGTGTGTGTCTGTGTATGTATGTGCGAGTCTGTGTGTCCGTGTATGTATGAGTGCCGTTGTGTGTCTGTGTGAGTCTGTGTGTGTCACTGCGTTTCTGTGTGTGTATGTGTGTCATTGTGAGTGTGTGTATCTGTGTGTCATTACGTGTCATTGTCTGTGTAAGTCTGTGTGTGTCGTTGCATTGTTGTGTATTTGTGTGAGTCTGTGTGTATTGTTGTGTGTCTTTGTGAATCCGTGTGTCATTGTGAGTCTGTGTGAGTGGACTGACCTTCACACATCGTCCAATCACAGCTGGACGTTTTGCTCCAGTTCTGACTGTGATTGATGGGTCTCAGCTCGTCTCTGCCCCCTGGTGGCGATCAGAACAAACAGAATAAACTCAAAACCAATCAACCGTTCAGTCGATCAATAACAGAACAGATGAGGAGGAAGCAGCGGTTTGTAGATGGACTTTAATGTCTTCTGTCTTTGGATTTAACATACGTCCATTCGACCAATCAGGTAAAAGGTTGGAACCGGTCAATAAATAATGACGTGACATCATCACACTGGGCTGGAAAATGATAATATTCCTACGCAGAAAAAAGTAGTGCAGAGAATAAAGACTAAAACACTGATGTTGTACATTCATCCTTTACATGAGGAATAATAACTACAAATGATCAATGAGGAAAAAAATCACTAAACGTACATGATACAAAATTTAGGAACATATAAGGTCACTGTTTTATTCTGTGATTTAAAGGTTTCAGGTATTTGTACTTAATAATATTTTGCTGAAAATCAGAAGATGTAAAAGATTAAATACGTGTAAACGATGAAAAAAGACATAAGATAAAAAAAACTGTTAAGTGCGAAACAAGATTGAAATGAAGAAAAAGACGAAATAAAGCGAAGAATCGCAAAGTAATGAAATGGAAATTATGCAAAAGATGCAACAAGATGAATCGTCAAACTTTTAGTAAAATGAAAAACATAAGCAACGCGACAGTGAAAAATCTTAAAAGACTTATCAAAGGGAAAAAAACTGGTCTGCGGTCTTACTGGTCTCAGGTCCTACTGTCTCAGGTCTTACTGGTCTGTGGTGTTACTGGTCTCTGGTCTAACTGGTGTCTGGTGTTACTGGTCTGTTGTCTTACTGGTCTCTGGTCTAACTGGTCTCAGGTCTAACTGGTCTCAGGTCTAACTGGTCTCAGGTCTAACTGGTGTCTGGTGTTACTGGTCTGTGGTCTTACTGGTCTCAGGTCTAACTGGTCTCAGGTCTAACTGGTGTCTGGTGTTACTGGTCTCTGGTGATACTGGTCTTAGGCCTAACTGGTCTCTGGTGATACTGGTCTCTGGTGTTACTGGTCTCTGGTCTAACTGGTCTCAGGTCTAACTGCTCTCTGGTGTTACAGGTCTCAGGTCTAACTGGTGTCTGGTGTTACTGGTCTCTGGTGATACTGGTCTTAGGCCTAACTGGTCTCTGGTGATACTGGTCTCTGGTGTTACTGGTCTCTGGTCTAACTGGTCTCAGGTCTAACTGGTCTCTGGTGTTACAGGTCTCAGGTCTAAGTGGTGTCTGGTGTTATTGGTCTTGGTGTTACTGGTCTCAGATCTAACTGGTCTCTGGTGTTACTGGTCTCAGGTCTAACTGGTCTCTGATCTTACTGGTCTCAGGTCTAACAGGTTTCTGGTTTTAAAGTGGTCTGATTTGACAGGGGTTGGTTCCTCTGGGACTTGTATAATAAGGACCCCATGCATAAAACATCAGAGTGTGGGGTTTTTCTGCGGGGGTGGGGGGTGGGGGGGTGACGGCTCTTTTAATGATGAACTGACGTCACTCTGAATTCTTCAATGGATCTGTGGGATTCATTAACACTGACACCAGGATCAGGTCAGTGGCGCCATCTGGTGGATAAACATACATGACAAACAGTCCACATTGTAAATCCATGCATTAGTTTGACTGACCTCACTGTGGTGTGTTTAAGGTCCATCCTGTATAATATAAAACGCTAAAGAACTGAACCTGATGTCGTATTAATCTAATATTCAGACAAATTAAATCAGAACCAACAGTGAGAATAATCAACATTAACTTCACTCTAATGTTTCGATCATATTAGCGTCAGAAACAGAACTGAAACATTCTGATCCACACGACGCCATTCATCGTCTGACTCATCTGGTTTCATGTTTAATTTGTCACCCTTCGCAGTCACTTGTAGATTTAATTAAACTGTTGTGATGATGTGATAAAGTAGAACATTCACATTATTTCTTGTCAAATAAATCTAATTTTATTTTATTAAAAGTGTCTCATATCTGGTGTTAAGTGCAGTTTGGATTCATATCTGGAGCCTCACTGTAGTAAAATATGTATCTAATATTTTAGTTTATTAACTCATTAGTTAATGTTAGCTGTTAGCGTAACATTACCTCTGTCACTTCTGATCTGTTAAACCCTATTTTATTCTATGAATCAGTGATACATATTAACAGTAAAAAATAAAATGTGTTTTACTAATGTACAATACAAGATTCATGTTATTCTATATTAAATAATTATGTTCATCTTTTGTACAGTGTGTATATGGT
Organism: Apogon talboti; assembly: GCA_037367365.1. Classification (NCBI taxonomy): domain Eukaryota; kingdom Metazoa; phylum Chordata; class Actinopteri; order Kurtiformes; family Apogonidae; genus Apogon; species Apogon talboti. The sequence continues at coordinate 1,506,083 of JAPQRQ010000014.1, read as the reverse complement.
TTCAAAATCAATCATAAGATTAAGTACAATTTCTTCATTAATTAAACCAAAGCTTCAGATACGCCTAAGACCTGCATGTTTTAGGTTTTTAAAGTCTATAAATGCATTTTGTTATTTGCCTTCATATGAACTGAACTAAAAAAAACTGCGCTGAACTCACTATAGCAAATGTTAGCTTCTGTTAGCTCATGAGCGACGGTTATCTGAATTTCACTGGCTAATGTTAGCTATTGTGGGCTCGCTATTTAATGTGAGTTACATTCACCCTGCTAGCCTAGCTGTTGTTAGCTTAAATTAAGTCAATATCTAATATGTGTTAAATTACTATTAAATTACTAACAAATATTAGCTCCTATAGACTTGTTAGCCAATGTTAGCTAAATATATGCTACTCTTAGATTAATAGCTAATGTTAGCTGCTATAGACTTAACAGTTAATTTTATCTTAATTTAGCTAAATATCTGTTACCTGCTGTTGGCTTAGAGTTAATGTCAGCTTTGAGCTAATTAGCTAATGTTAGCTGATTTGATTGTATAATTATTTACTGAATGTTTTTTATTTCATAACTAATCAAACCACATGTGATTCTGTGGTGGAGTTGCTCTGAGACGCTGGGTTTGGATCTGAACCAGAACCCCCGAGGAAAACCTGTAGTTATAAGCATGAAGGACAAAAAGGACAAATATATCCTCCAAGTACAGATAGAGAATACTTTAATGGAATGCATGAATGGAGTATTTGTACTTCCTCATTTCCCACCTGTGAAGAAGATAAAAGTACAAATACACTGAAGGTCAAACTGTTTATTCCTGTATTTATTTACAGTCTACACTTTATTATTGAAGCTGATCTACGGGTTTTATTCCTCATTCCACTTTCTCTACAGATTAACGTGTGACCGTCAGGTGTCACACGACCTAATGTCACATGACTCCCATCAGCAAAATAAGGAGACTTCCTCTCATCTTCTTTCACAATAAGAGAAGATAGATCATCGTTAATGTTTTAAGTGTTTAAGGTGCTTTGACATCATATTTAATTGTCAAGATAACAAACCTTTTATTTATTGCTGATATTAATATGAGCATA
>JAPQRQ010000014.1:1492782-1504893 GCA_037367365.1 Apogon talboti | reverse complement strand
TATATATATATGATGTATTTATTTAATTAATTTAGGCACTGGTCAGAGTAGAGGAAGATTATATTCAAAAACAGATGAATGTTAATTCACATATAAATGTTATTTGATACTTAATAAAGTATAATTAAGTGTATTGGTTATATTGTAGCATTGAATAGATGGTTGAGTGTGGGTTCAATAGTAAATGGAGAGATTCTTAATTTACATATAAAAGATGTCAAATAGACAATTATACTTAATGCATTTAATATTGTTCAAATACTGAAATATACCCTTTACATATGTAAATATTCATTTTGATGTATGTTTTGAATGAACTCACTGAATATGATGTGCATATATTTTTTCTGAATTTATTTCAACATTTCTGCATGTTTTTAAAGTTTATACGTAATAATAACATGTACTTTACTGAGCAGGTTTTGTACTTGTAGTTGCGTATATTTTAGTAGATATGAAACAAATGATTAATCCAGGTTTTTGATGTAACTGGCCATTTTGGTTTGTTAACTCGGTGCTTTTATTGTGAAGGTCCACAGTTAGCTGTTAGCCGTTGAGCTAACTCTTCCGGTTGTGCTACTGCAGCTCCACTGTCTGGACGAAGAATCTGGACTAAAGCCGCTCCGGGACGGGGTCTGGAGGTGTGAGGATGTCTGAGGAACATTACCTGGAGCTGAGTGAGAACCCGGTGCAGTTCGAACATGCGTCCAGCGTCAACAATGTTTTCTTCGATGAAGCAAACAAACAGGTAGCGGCTAGCTAGCATCCGGCGGCTAAGCTAATTCACACGCTAAACATCAGTTGTAGACGCTTTTATACAGAAAAGTCACATTTATAGACGGTTACAGACAATCGATAGAAGAAACACTGTAAGGATGATGAAAATTCAAGAAGAAAATATAAATATAAGGTCCACACATCAGGGTTTTTCAAAATGAGTCAAACTGAGTCAAAAGCGTCATTAAAGGTATAATCGTGCATTAACTATCTGCAGATATATGTTCTTCATATGTACTGTCTATCTAACATTCAATGAGTTAAATTAAGTCAACGCATACACTGAAGTTAATAATTCCATATGTTGTGTCTGATATACTTCCTCATCTGTTTTATATAAAAGTGAAATCCACATTAAACCTGCAATAGATTCATAAACTGATTTATGGAATATGATACGATAAAGTTGTCAATATGTGTAAGAAAAGATTCATTTCAACAGGAAATTTATAAAATATTAACTTATCGACTAATGCTTTTATCCACCTGAGTCTAAGTGTCTTGAGTTGCACTTAAACCTAGCATGTCATCCGTTGATGCCTTTTGAGATTACAGAGTTTATGAGCTACCCTGAACGCACCATTCCTGTGTTTAACTCTGACACAGACACGGTTCAAGTGTTGTTGATAAGTGAAGGAATTAATCAGTGAATCTGAACGTAAAACCTAACTATAAAGAACAGGTGGATCCAGGTCAGGTTATTTAATGCTTGTTTTCCCTCAATCATCCATTCCAGTTGAGAAGATGAATATTATTTTCCAGGTAAATAAATTCTCCATATAAAAGTTCAAGCAAATTTTGAAGGAAAATTATTATTTGTATTAGAAAACATCCAGACTCCACAATTGTATACCATAGTATTTAGTGAATATACATAAACATCTGAGACCAACAAAACCCCTGAAGGCAACACGACCGGTATCGGTGTAAGGTTTGATCATGTAGCACAAAGTTTAAGTAGAAGTCGTCTTTTCTGAGCTTCAGCTTTGTCTCTGTCTTTGTTACGTGTGTTTTGTGGTTGCAGGTTTTTGCGGTGCGTTCAGGTGGTGCAACCGGAGTGGTGGTCAAAGGCCCAGATGACAAGAGCAGTGTGGCATTCAGGTACATCAGAGCCATGTAAAACTGAGGCTCTGATTCAGTGACATAATAAACAGCTGCAGGGTCTGTGTTTGACTCAGTGGTAAAAGTGTGTCTCTGAACCTCAGAATGGACGATAAAGGAGAAGTGAAATGCATCAAGTTCTCCATCGGAAACAAGATTTTAGCCGTTCAGAGAACATCGAAGTCCGTGGTGAGTTCTGCCGAAAATACACCAACAAAGACGACGTAGGCTGAAAGTGATGTTGACTGGATATTAGTCAAGGAGATGTTTAGTCTCCTGTTAGTCTTATGTTTAGTCAGAAAATAGTGGAAAACATCCATCAGTGTTTCACAAAATCGACATATTCAGGAAAGAATACACATTTAAGAAGCAGAGAAATTACACTTGGATGCAGTAATAGTGAAATATTTATTCAATATTAATCAAACATAAATGCACTATTTTTATGTAGATTTGAGTTCATAGATATACATTCTGTTATGTACTATTAATATTGTGTACTCATATTTTATGTCTATTTTTAGTTCTATTTTTTGTAAAATTTTATTTCTATTATTATGCTATCTCTATTTTCTTATCTTGTTTTTAGTTTTTGTAGTTTTGTATACACTTTATTGTTATTTTCTTACCGATTGGTTTTTGATTCATATTGTTGAACACACAATGACAATAAAGGCTGTTCTATACTAGTCTATGGAAGATTAATGTTACTTATTTATGTACTTAATTAACTGACTAATCGTTGCTGTTGTAGATGTAACTGTTAAACCTGGAGCATCTGAATAAAATAATGCTGAAGTGAAACGACCAGAGAAAAAACACTATATATTCTGTGTTTTTAGTCTCAGTTGTGAAGACGTTCTGCTTTGCTTTGTCTTTATGTAATGAATTAAACATTATCAGCGCCAGAATAAACATTTTAAAGACGTCACTGTGTAAATTTCCATTTTTTTCCCATCTTTTTACGTAAAACTAATCATCAGACAGTAACTTCAACATGACCTAAAGTGAAACAAATCACAGGAACTAATGTGTTTTTATGATTATTATTATTATTATTACTACAGTGATTGTAATTGTTGATTTATTTCTTCTTTTTTGTAGGATTTTATCAACTTTATCCCTGACTATCCTCACACAGAGTTCACTCAGGAATGCAAGGTTTGATGTTTTTCACTTCTTTTGACGGATACGTTAATCACTGTGTTTTTTCAGTTAAAAATCATTTAAGTCCATAAATAGATGGATGGATGGATGGAAAATCCACTTAACATGTATTTTATATAAAATAACTCATGTTGAGGGTTGTAGTTCAAACCAGGGTCAAAACAAAACTTTCAGTTAAAAGTAAAATTCTACAATAAAATATTCAATATTTCCTGGATCTGATCAGGACTGAAGTTGATTAAAAGACTGAACTCACTTAAAGTGTAAATGAATGTGAATATATGAAGGTTGAATATGGGTGGTGTATTTGTATGAGTTTGATGTGTTTTTTATATCAGTTTGTCAGTTGACTGTTTAAGGAGGTGATGGAGACGTTACACAACAAATAACAAATATTTAAAATACCTGCTTTGTCTTCCTGTTCTTTATTGTAACATATGCATGTACTGATGTTAAGGATATTAATTAGTTTAATTACGGGTCATCGGCTGATGTTGTCTGGTATTGGAGCGGTGGTTTGACTGATGTTTCTCTACGTTAAACGTTTCCTCCTAAATTAGTTTGATTGAATCAGGCACCGTAACGTTAAGGCCACAGGACTGAAAAACACTGAAAGGACTTGATTTATTCATTTTCTGTGATCTCAGCTGGAACCACTTGTATGGATGTTGTTTGGTTTTGTGTTTAATATGTGGTAGAATATAACTTCAAATGTTTTTCCTCCTGTCTATTCAGTGAATAAATAATGAATGAGTCAGATTTTATTCATATAGAACACCAAATCACAGCAGAAATTATCTCATGACAATTTACATGTAGAGCTGGTCCAAACCAGACTCTCAGGCCCATTTAGAGAAACCAGCAGAGTCCTCCAGTGGAGGCGACTGAACAAACGTGAATGAAAGCAGAACCATCCTCATATTAAACTTGTCTGTCTAGACGAAGAACGCCAGTGTGTTGGGTTTCTGTTGGACCAACTGGAACGAGATCGTCTTCATCACCGACCAGGGAATCGAGTTCTACCAGGTGATCATCCATAAAGCTGGTCGTTACGCACACACGCACACACTGTTTCTAAATTCCCATGTTATAAAATTACAGAACAAAACTATACAAATAATGTTGTGGTCCAAACGGGGGTCACTCCCAGACTCTGTTCAACAGTTGTGTTCGATCGGTGAAAGCAGGTACGAGTTCAGAGGTGTTTGTATGTTTATGGCACAAAACCTGTTACATGTATCAAAGATGAGTTTCTGTTTTTGGGGTCAAATTATATAAATTTAAAGATGTGTAATTCATTAATGGTTTTCAAACCATAGACTGGTACAGGTGTTTTGGAGGGATACGAGCAGGACTGATTTGTGCCGTTTTGATTGGTCGAATAAAACGGATGTAGATTTGAATGTAGGTGAGGCGTACGTTAGCATTTAGCTTCTGCCTAGACTGGTTTGGGTGCTTGAAATCCTTGAAAATGCTTGAATTTCACTGTTGTGTTTTCAAGGTCTGAAAAGTGCTTGAATTCTAACTCTGTGATGTGATTTATTTATTTTTGATATTGACTCAAGCCAAAGCTACTCACACAGAAGTGATACATTTAGAAAAACAAACCTTTATGTCAAAACAGTACATTTCCAGGTTTTCCCAGGTCGACTCCAGGTCCATTTTTGTCTTAATCCTTGTCTCGGCGTCAGTGTGTCTGAAGAATGCCAAGTGGCTTCCCTTTTTTGGATAAAACTTTGTGCTCTCCTTTAGTTTCTAAACTTTTTACTGTTATCAAACATAGTTTTACATGTTTCTATCATAATACAACGTGCAGCATTGTGATAAAAAAGTGATAGAAATAATCCTGAGTCTATGTGTTCATGTAGATACAGATTTGACCCCAGTGATGTGGTGAAAATGACCCTTAAAAGTGCTTGAATTTGACCTTGACTCATGTGTGAACCCTGCTGTTCAGTCTCATCATAATTCCGTGGGTCGAGTTAAAACAAGGCTCACTGTTTGTATCTTCTGTTGTGGGTGAAGACTGAACCAACATAAAGCTGACCCTGGTCTGACCTTCAGGGGGTCTTCAGCCTCTCACTGCTCTGTTCCTCGGTTCGGTCTCAGGTGTTTCCGGACAAGAGGAGCCTGAAGCTGCTGAAGAGTCAGAGCATCAACGTCAACTGGTACCAGTACTGTCCGGAGACGGCAGTCATCCTGCTGTCCACCACTGTCCAGGGCAACGTCCTGCAGCCCTTCACCTTCAGGGTAAAGCATCCCACAGCGGAGGACTCATGTAGGCGTCAACATCAGCAGCGCACGACAAAGAAACGCGACAGATGCAAAGATGGAGATGAGACAAAAGATCAGATCTCAATAAATGAAACACTTCATATCAATAATTATCACAAAAATCAGATCAGTACTTTATAGAACTCAACACTTATCTTGTACCTGGGACACTTAGAACATCCACCACACTACTGTAAATGTTTAACCTCCTAGGACCCACTGTCCACGTATGAGGACAAGAAATTCACAGCTTTATACACAAAAAAAAACCAACTACTGTCCACCGCAAATGACATTCCATAAAATTTTTTAAGAATGCATCTGAAAAAACTGTTGCATCATGATGTTTTCAATTTAAGCAATTATTTAATTAAAAAAAGCCCAAACTCAAAAACCTGTGGGGCTCCTGGGTCTGAGGAGGTTGGTGTTTATGTACATGTTGTATTGACATAGAGCAAATTAAAAGGCTCCATAAAATGTCCCTGCAGCTGTAAAACTGTACAGATGTGAAGTGGAGGGCGTGGTCTATGGGTCAGAGAATGAGTGCAGTCGGAGTTCTTATTCATCAGTGCAACGAATGTAACTACACTTTACAGTCAGAAAAACACCACTAGTTCACTATGTTATGATCAGATATTTGCTCCACATCAAAATACATGAGGTTGGTTCAGTGAAACAACATTTTCCCAGGTGTTTTAGCTGAGACTGTGAATTAAATAAACCCTCAAGTCCAGTAATGACAGTAATACTTTAGCTCTGATTCCATTCATGTAAAAGCAGGAGCCGCCCAAACCACCACCACGTCGGTGTAACCCTATGAACCCTGACGTCTGATTGGTTACTGTTGTTGTTGTCAGAATGGGACCATGTCAAAGATGTCCAAGTTTGAGATCGAGCTGCCAGTCGTCCCCAAACCCGCCAAACTCAGCCTGTCGGAGAGAGACATCGCCATGGCAACCATGTAAGAGGATTCTAAGGTTATTTCATCATCCTGTTGATGTCTGCCGCAGTGACTCTGTGGGTGACGGGCGTCTGTGTGTGTTCTGTGTAGTTACAGTCAGCTGTATGTCATGTATCTGAAGCATCACTCGAGGACGGCCAACAGCCCCAGTGCAGAGGTGGTCCTGTACCACCTGCCCAGGTGAGTGCCAAAACCACACCCCCTCACATCAGTCAACCAATAAGGACACACCCACCCACTGACTGTTTCCTCTAATATGTGTGGGTGTGGTTTCAGGGAGGGTACCTGTAAAAAGAGTCACGTGTTGAAGCTCAACACCACGGGGAAGTTCGCCTTGAATGTGGTGGACAACCTGGTGGTGGTTCATCACCAGAGTTCACAGGTCAGTAAAGGTCAACGGGTTCATCTGAAGGCGGTGGTTCCCACGGCGCTAACGGTCTCTGGTTTGAGGTCAGATTTATTTGTATAACACATTTACAAAAACCAACGATGTCCAAAGTGCTGTACAACCAAAGTAAAAGTTAAGAACAACACCAACGCTGTATGGACACCAAAACGATTCTGTGAGGGAAGAACCGGAGACTGACAGGGTTTTAGTGTTGGTTTCCACAGCGTCACCAGGACCTTGTAAGGCTGGCTGAGGTCTGAAGTGTTCGTTCTGGACCAGGTTGCACAGATGTTTGAGCTGTTTCCTGTTGTAATAAATATGACCAACATACTCTAGTCTTACATTTGACCACCAGGGGACGCTGAAGACCCCCTGACAAATGGTTTTAAAGACCATTAGAGTACCATAGAAATCATTTATTGAGGCCTTTAGAAGTAGAAGTATTTTGAAGTAAATTAAACAAATAGGATCAAAATGTCATTTTCCAGCCCACATACTTTAGCCTTATATTCAACCACGTTTTCAGATTGACTTCTATATTGTTGCAAAGACCACAGTAAATGTTCCCTGGGGTGGTTGAGGTCCTGTAGGACTGTAGACCAGGTGGTCTCCAATGAACTCCGGTGGTCGAGTACTAATACTATGAACTCTGAAAATGTACATGTCTTCACAAACACCTCTAGAATATTCTCAATCATTGCTTTGACCTCAGTAAACATAAATAAATAGTTCGATCATGTAGGAATATTTTCCAGGGATTGACAGTCTGTAGATGTTTCAGCTCCTGTTCGTTGAAACATTGTCGAGTCTAAATGTGTTGTTTTTTTGTTCAGACGTCTCTGATCTTCGACATCAAACTGAAGGATCCAGACAGTGCTGTGAACACCCATCAGCCGGTTCTCCCGGCCCGCTCCATCCACCCCTACAGGATACCTCTGTCAGGTAGAACCTCCTCAGTCCTGGACCGTCTCCTGGGTTCTCTGGGTCTTCATGGTGTTTGTGTTTTCAGGTCCAGCCGTCGTTCCCTCTCAGCCTCCGGTTCCCTGTCAGCTCTGTATCCTTCATCCTCAAACTGTCACTCATATTCCTTTATCTTCTACCGGAGTCCAACTTAACCTCCACTGTGTCAGACTCTTCATCCTGGAGCGTCTTCCAGCCCGACATCATCATCAGCGCAAGTGAAGGTATGGGGTTCAGAAGAACAGTCAGCGCAGAAAAACGCAAATACTGACTTTATCATCTGATAAAACCAAGAACAGCTTCAACATTAAACAAGTGTCCATCTGCACAAAACACCTCAAATGTCAAACATCCTGTGTGTTGACACCCCTGGTGTGGCTGGTTGCCAGGTTACCTGTGGTACCTCCAGGTGAAGCTGCCTCCGACCGTGAACCTGCTGCAGGATAAAGGCAAACTGATGGACCTCCTGTTACGACGCAGAGACTGCAAGATGGTCATCCTGTCTGTCTGCTCCCAGAGTACGTCTGTCTGTCTGATGATTTAACATCACTGAGCAACAGAGTCCACAAACAGAACAGATGAAATAGGATCAGGAGTTTACATTCACAGAAATAATGTTTGACTCTGAGACGAACAGCAGCAGCAATGTCAGTGTTTTATTTAAAAAGGTAAAAAAAAATCAAGTAAAAACAGACACTTAATCTGAAAGAACAATAAACAAATGAAAAACTGAAGCAGAGAAGAGCAGGTACTAAAGTAAAAACTGCACAAATGAATCAAGTAGAACAGTTAGATCTGAACAGGAAACACACCACAAATAGAACAGATGAAGTATGGAGTCATTAAAGGGTTAGATAAAAGAACATCTGAAACAGTAGTAGAACCAACTGGGCTAAAAACACACCTGTCTTTTAAACAGGTAAAAAAAGACAGATAAGAGCAAGAACTTACATATAAATGAATGTTAGTGCAGTTAAATCTGTGTGTACTGATATAAACCAATAATAAATAGACAGTATATATACAGGTCTGTTATCCATCAGCTAATGGTGGTGGTTTGATTCTAATTTTTACATTTAAATGGATTAAAACTGGTTGGACAATGAATACAATCTGATGTAAAAACAAGTTTTAGTTCAATGTTTATGTGTTTTTTCTAAAAAAGCAAATCAGATTTAGGGGGGAAAAAACTACCTAAAAATGTAAAAGTAACAAAACTCAGAAATAAAAGGCAGAACATCGAACAATTAGAACAAACATATAGAACTGTACCGAGGTCACATGACCCAGACGGTCTCCTGTGTCCTCATGTCAGTCCTGGACGGCGGGGACAAGGGGAGTCTACCTGTGGTGGCCACGGTCTTCGACAAACTCAACCAGGTGTACAAGGAGTACCTGGAGGCGGAGCAGACCTACACCGCGGTGAGTCACATGACACACTGACCTCCGGCACCTGGACGGGTCCTGACGGGTCGACCCGTTGTACTGTACTGTATATTTACACTTATTTTCACTAGTTGTATCATATCTTGTATTTTGTCTTTGTTTCAATCAGGGTTCCTACAGGTTTCTACAAGTTAAATTTAAGAGCTTTTAAGACGTTAGAACAGAATTTAATGCCCATCTCACGGTCATACTGGCAAAAATTCATGAGTCTTAGAATTTAGGAAAATGTCTTTATTTACTCCGATGCATCGTCCCAGGTCACTTCACACTGGGGGGGCGATAAAGTTAGTGATAACTGGTTCCTAAATTCAGTATAAACTGTGGGGTTGGAAGTGAGTGGACCACTGAGTGGTCTGTGCAGTTTAACATTCACACACATTTATTGAACTTTATTTAACCAGGTGAGTTTGTTGAGAACTGATTCTTATTCCAATAACGACCTGGAAGTTCATGGCAACATGACTTCAGACCTACCATATCAAATTTAAACACTTTTTTAAGGTATTAAATTGAGATTTGTATAAGACTTTTAAGACCCCCCTGGTAATGTGTTCTATAAATAAACTTGACCCGATCCACAGGCCATGGAGTCCGGTCCGAGCCGAGGCAGCGCCGCGCAGAAGCGACCAATCAGGACGCAGGCGGTCATCGACCAGTCAGACATGTACACACACGTCCTGTCGGCGTTCACAGAGAGGAAGGTAACGACACACACTGCTCGACGCCATCAGGTCCAGATTCCAGTTCTTCTAAACCTCTGTTTGTTTTTTGGTGCAGGGCGTGTCCCATAAGTTCACCATTGCCGTCCTCATGGAGTACATCCGCTCTCTGAACCAGTTCCAGATCACGGTCCAGGTGAGTCCCACAGCCACGCCCCCACTCCACCCCCCATTCGGCGCTCTGCAGGTACTGACCCACTGTTGTGTTTGTGTCAGCATTACCTGTATGAGCTGGTCATCAAGACGCTGGTGGCACACAACCTGTTCTACATGTTACACCAGTTCCTCCAGTACCACGTCCTCAGCGACTCCAAACCCCTGGTGAGTCTGGATCCCACATGGACCGCAGAACACACACTTAACACACAGCATCTATTCATTGAATCAGTTCAATGATTTAAAACAATGACGTCACATAAAACCTCATCCTCCAATATGGAGTTTATTCTGCAGGACTCGTGTCCAGAAATGACTGAGTATTTGCAGATTAATTCAGTTGTATCTGTTACATTCAGCTGTTTGTATAGTCCAGAATATTTAAAGTGTCAACAAGACATGGTAGTGACGTTAATTGTGTCAAATAACACGACTGAGTGAACGTGACATTTAATCCATTTGTTATCTTTAAGTTTTTGTCCCCAGTACTCTGACTTATTTAGTTCTGTTACATCTGCCATTTTTAAAAACATTAAAATTGTAGAAAACAGAGGTGAGTCAAACATGAGTGGAAAAGAAATAAGAGGGAGTTTGATTGTAATCCACTACATGTGTACGTACCCCGAAAGAAATCAATAACGGAGTGACATGACTAAACCAGGGTTTATTGATGATGGTAGTTAAGTGCATGCACATGTGTCAGATGTGACTGTTTTAGACTCAGACTAAACAGTGGACTACTGGTTGTGGTAACCGGCTGTACTTCCTGTTTCAGGCCTGTTTGCTGCTGTCGTTGGAGAGTACGTATCCTCCTGCTCATCAGCTGTCTCTGGACATGTTGAAGGTAACTGTCATTCATTGTGAACCTTCAACAGTACTGGTGTCCACTGTTTAAAACGCCTTCGTCTCCTCCTCCTCCTCCAGCGTCTGTCCACAGCCAATGACGAGATAGTGGAGGTCCTTCTGTCCAAGCAGCAGGTTCTGGGCGCACTCAGATTCATCCGCAGCGTTGGTGAGTGGATGCAGTTTATTGTATTTAACTGCACAAACACATTCAAACAAACCTTTATGAGTCCAAGTAGGGAAACACAGCAGCCACTAATGAATACTTAATCTATTCTGTATTCTGGAACATTTATAAACAGATATAAAACATACAGTATATAACACTTTGTCATATACATTAGATAAAACAGGTCTTGGTCATTTGTTTTCATCTCTTTAAGATTCAATCCGATCATTTATAATTCATCTGACCAGTGTTTCAGACTGTAATTAAATGGACAGAATCTCACAGATGTTTGTACAACAGCCACATCTGGATTTAGTTCTAAAAAAAAGACCCCAACTGTGACCGTTAACATAAATGTGTTTGTTAGAGGCAGGTGATTAAAGAGTGACTGACTTTATATTCAGTTAAATCATCCCAACAGTCGGGCTGTAGACATGTCAACCCTTTATATTGAAGGCTGTTGTGTTTCTGACCATGTCACATTGTACAAAACGATCCTAAACATGAATTGGAAACGGAGGAAAAACTGTGAAAGTTTGGAGCTTTTTCAAATGTCTGAAGGACTCAGGTGGACCATTAGACTGGGATGAGTAGTTTTTAGGTTGACATATTGTCCTTCTGGTTTCTGATGGTAATGACATGAATCCTTGAGACACAATTTACATGCAATGTGTATAAAATCATGTCAATGTTTTCTCTGCACAAATATCTTCATTTCTGCTCAAAAACTACCAAAAGGATTTTAACCCTTTACACACCAGTTTAAATATGTTATGACATGTTTATTAAAGAAATGGCAGACATATAAACTGTTCTCATCTGAAGTGACTGTCAGATACTTTTCCATCACAGGCGGCCATGACAATGTGTCGGCACGGAAGTTTCTGGATGCAGCACTGCAGACTGGAGACCAGATGTTGTTCTACACCGTGTTCAGGTCGTTTCAACAGAGGAACCAACGTCTGAGAGGAAGCCCTGCCTTCAACCCAGGTGGTTAAAGGGTTAAAGGGTTAAAGGGTTAAAGGGTTAAAGGGTTAAAGGGTTAAAGGGTTAAAGGGTTAAAGGGTTAAAGGGTTGTTGTTGTTGTTGTTGTTGTTGTTGTTGTTGTTGTTGTTGTTGTTGTTGTTGTTGTTGTTGTTGTTGTTGTTGT
>JAPQRQ010000014.1:1480880-1492682 GCA_037367365.1 Apogon talboti | reverse complement strand
CCTGCAATTCCCACTACACCCCCCCAGGGGGCGCGCCCCACACTTTGGAAACCATTAACATTATTAAATCATGTTACATTTGTCCATCAATAATGTTTGTTTTACTGACAGTGAAGCTGTTAAAGCTCCGTTAAAATGATCAACACTAATTACAAACTGGACTATTCTGTACAAACATTTACAAAGAAAATTAAAATCATTTATTGAGTCTGTGGGATGTTTAAGTCCTTAAGTGTCAGAATTAAGGATTAATTGTCAATTTTAAGTATAATTAAATCTTAAATTTACAACTGATACTTTTAAGACTTTAAGGATCCAAGGACACAGTCTTTAGAGGAATAATCTAGATTTTGCATTTTAGTCATTTTTTTCCAGTGTTTTTTCACAGATAAAACTATTTATTCATCTAATGTGTTTCAATTATTTAACAAATGAGTTTACTTAGCGGTCATCAATATTGGACCTTTAACTTAAAAATGATTCCCAGTGAGTTCACATATTAAAACTTTGAACTAGATGATGGAAATCTAATCTGTAAAATATTACACACTGACATCTTCAGGTTTACACTGATGAAAGACGTAATAGATTCCTGGCTTTATTTAATCACGACTTGTCCCCCAACATTGAAGTGTAACTAGTTTAATAACATTAGTGCTAGTTAGCTAAACTAGTGGCGTCCGAAACCGGTCGGTAAATGTAAGTTTTCAGGCTTTCCGTCCAAAAAATAAGCACATGAAACATGAAATAAACAGGGATAGTACAACAAGCTGTTTGCGACTTACCGTATAAAAAAAAACAAACTCCCACGACGGTAGAATTAATTTCAAGCTGAAAATTCGGCGTTTCCCAGCCGGAGCCGACTCAAGACAAACAACCCTGAACCAACGCGCGTGCAGCTAATTTAAACTAACGAGCCTGTGACGTCACGATTCAGCGGGAACGTACGGAGTCAAAATGGCGCGAAAACAACAATCGAATATATTATAATAAATAATCTTAATCATATTATTAAGATATTTTAAGAATATTAATGAAATATGACTACAAATTGTTTCATATGTGATGTTGCGTTTGGCATAGGTAGGGAAAAATAAAAATGTTGAATTTAAAGTAATATATATGTGACAGTGGGCAAAATTAACAGAAATAAATGAGGTTTTTTTTAATTTTTTTTTTTTGAAAGAGCCCAAGTTTTTCTAGGATTTAAAACTCCTCTTTTCTTGAAAGAAATAAGAAGGAAAACTGTCTGTAATAATCATTTAAAATCTAGGACCATTTCCTTTTTTCTAGTTTCCTCTTCTGCTAATATTATGTTATGATTTATTTAGTTTCTTAAATGACATTTTATCTACCTTCATTTTGCTGTTTAATATTATTCCTGCCAGTGTGGTTGGGATTTCAGCTGCTGTCCATCGTAGTAACCAATAACGTAATAATTTTGGCCATTTTAAATGTAATAAAATTAATAATGTAATAACGGCCAATAACATTATATCTGCCAATAATGAAGTAAAGTTTTTGAGCTAACAACATAATAACATTTTGCCAATAATGTAATATATTGTTGTTACTGGTCTAGCATTAAAGATATCATTTCAAAATGTAGACAACACATTACCTTATTGGCTTTATATTTAAAAAGGCCCAAATTATTACATTATTGTTTGCTACAGTCCATAGATCATGTAAACTAACGCTGATGTCGTTTCAGTCAAATCTATGATGTTCTAAAGTATTTCCAATGAAATGGAAGTGTCCCCACCAAAAAACATGCTTGTCCACTAATTATAGAGGAAATAACTACACTTATTTAGTGTATTTTCAGTCAATGCATTCCAGAAAATACTGAGTGTAATTATACTAAAAATATCAAATATCATGCAGGAAATTATAAAACAATGCAAATCTTAAATCACAATTATAGATCTTAAAGGAGAAAATGGATCTATCTTTAAACTAGATGATAATGTGGTAAAAGAAGACAAACCATCGACTGCATTTGATTCACACACCTTTCCTTAATATAATCTTTATTGCTTTTTCTTATTGGGTTGAATACAGAACAGGTTTACATCTCTTGACTTTGTGAAACACTGTCATGTTTTTCTAACAGCAGGAAGCAGAAAACAGATGAGCACAACTGAAGGAATTTTCTAGATGATTGAATTAATGCTTTTGGATTGAGGTCCAGCATCTCAGTGTGTGTTTGTGTTTGAGGAGGGATGGGTTTTGTTGAACCTCCTCGTTCCCTTTGACCTTTGACCTCGGACCACGAGAAGGTGAAACCGACAGGAGAAAAACCAAACGCCTACAGTTCTGTTAGATGATGATGATGATGATGATGATGATGACAAGTTCACAGTCAAGTGCTAAATGTAGTGATTGACAGTTCTGAATCATTCTTTAAAAAAAAAAAAAAACAAAAGACAAAATAATCAGGACTTAGAAAGATGCAACTCAGGAAATAAGAACACAAAGTATTGTGAATAATGGATTTGTGAAAGACCCTGAGAGCGAGATTATATATATTTTTATATTTATATATAGATATACATGTGTAGCGCCAGAAGAGATGGAGAAAGGAGAAATCATCTGTAATTAAACAATTAGATTAACATGCAAAAAAAAACTAGCCTAAAACTCACCCTTTAACTGAACACAATGGATTTTCACAGTTTTATACGCATTTATATGTCATAAAGAAAAAAATACACAACAAAAATCATTTCTCAGCCAAACTAAAAATAAACAACAGAACCAATAGACCCAGACAGTCTGTTCAACTCAAATACAGGAGATCTACATAAAGCTTTGGATTCAGAGGGAGTCTTATTGCTAGTTGGATTTGCACCCACAACACAAACCATCAGATCCTCAGAACAGTTCTGCAGCATAAATGTGATATTTTTAATACATGGCTTCTTCTCAAGTCATTGTAGAAACTAAACATACACACACAGACACACACCTGGGCTCCAATAAATACATTAAAAACAGTCCATGTGCATTCCAATGGAAGTCCAGTATTCATATGGCCGGGCACACGCATACAGTCAACATTATCCCGAGGGGGGGGCAGAGGACGCTAACCGAACAGGAAACAGCCGAGAGAGACGAGCAGAGGCCCTTCAGTGATACGACAACAACAAGGAGTCCGACGCAAGAAAGAGGGTTTTAGATTCAGAAATGTAGTGATTTTTATCCCCAAACGTTCCTGTGATTTGTCGACGTTACAAATTAAACATGTGATTTGTGCTTCTCGTGTATCGAAAAATCCACTAAACATTGTTTTATTGCTAAACTCAAATCTGCTCCAAAGTGAAACAAGATGAAATGTTCTCCATAAAATTAACTCCCAGTTGATTTTTTCCATTAAGTCGAGCTAAGTGAGCTTTTAAAGACAAATGTGTGGCCCATGAAACATATCTAATGGGTAAATGTCACTGCCATCCTGAAATGAACTATTTTTTGACATTACTAGAAAGTAGGCCTGTGAACAATGAGGAAAACTTAGTGAGAAACATTAATGACAAAGCTGAGCGTGGTTAACACTAGTCGTCTCATGCTAGCTTGTGTTTTGATGCTGATTTTGAAGCTGTTAAATATTTAACAACCTAATTATGACTTAGCTGTTCAATTGCAGAGCTAACCTGAGCAGTATTGACAATCAATAAATGATATAATTGATTAGAGCTTGCCAATGTTATCCTTTTGATATAATAAAGACACGTAAAGGAGGCGAGCTAAACCTGCTAATAACTTAAATGTGTGTTTAAAAAGCTAGAAACTGTTAGCGTGGGCAACTTAAAAAGGCTCAAATGAAGTGTATTTTGATATTGTTTTGTAAATACACTGTCACTGACAATAATGACTTTGTTTCAACCTTGTAAATTAGGTTGGGCTGCTATGCTTTTTTAGCCTGTGTATAGAAAACAAAGTTAGCTCTTGCCTAATATTAACAATAAATGCAAAGCTAGCATCAATTAGCCCAAGCTAACTGTTGAATTGGACATCTATGTCAGAGTAATGAACACCTAAATGAGTAACTCGATCAATAAATATTTGTCTCTGAAAATCCAACTTAAAGTCAATTTCAAATCTGGAAGTAACTGCAAATATTCACTGTGATACTAGTTGAAATTTTTTCTATTACCCATCTGCCACATTCTGCACAGACTCATAGTTAAAACAGTCCAAGCTCCATTGTCGTCTCAGAACCCAGCTTCCATTGTTTGTTTAACCCTTAAATCTCCTTTAATTTTATGTGGGGTTCAGTGTTTGCAGTGTAATTAATGTATTTAAAACATATTCCAACCAGAGGAAACTCTCTTGCTCGTTCTCTCTTCGACTGTGTCGTGATATTCCACTGTAGTAGTACAAGAAGTAGTAGTAGTAGTAGTAGTTTTGGAAGTTGTTAGTGCCAGTTCACAGCAGCATCCAGTCAGTCCGTTAATCCGTCAGTCATGGTTGTTCAACATTTCATTAATTTTTACGCCAACAGACAGAGACTCAGTAACGGACTGACTGATACTGCTTTACAGTTCTGTTATGAGCCGCTGAGGTTCAATTTGTTTTGTTTATGAGGTTGCTGCTCGATATAAAAAACATACAAGAAGAAAAATTAGCTAAATCTTAACACATGAGAAAAAAGAAAAAAAAAAAGCACACACTACCCATCCCTCTGGTCGTGATATGAGGATCATAACAGATCCATTCAGCGTCCTTTAACGTGTGGAAACACCTGGTTAGGAGGTGAAATTAGCCCTTCTGTTGTGACAGTGTCCACCCCTCCTACCATCCATCCATCCATCCATCCATCCATCCATCTGTCCTCATTCATCCATTCACCCTGTCATCTCTCTAGAAATCATACCTGGCAACACACAAGTTTACCAGAAGCATTTTTTATCCATGTTCCACATTCATCCCTTCATCATTTGAAGAAAAAAAATCTGATTGTCTTTAGCGCCAATTTACAAGGTGACTCTATGTTGCTAATCACAGGGATAAAACAGCTGGTACCACTCTGGGCAGACTGAAACAGTACGACAGGGACAAACGCTACTGAAGTTTATCCAGGGCCAATGCTTCATACTAATACAACACTGCAAAGACGCTACCAAGGCCTGCTGTTAGCGATATGTTGGTTATAAAGCTAGCAACACATTAGCTTGGTTAACTTCAACTGTTTTACTCTAAGTTATTTATTTAACATTGATTTTGAAGCCCTACTGAAAATTTAACAAGCTAATGATGGCTTAGCTTGTTCAACATCAGAGCTAACCTAACCTGAGCATTATAGACAAATCATAAATTAAATAATAGATTAGGGCTAGCTAATGTTAGCCTTTTGATACCATCATGACAAAAGAAAGAGGCTAAAGGTCCTCCAACTTGAGGCAACTTAAGTCTTTAGTCAGAATATCTTTAGCTACTAGCTATTAGCTAGAAAAGCTTTTAAAAAATAAGATTTTATTAACTTGATTATCATCAGTTAGCACAACCTAACTTGTATTTTGACACCAATTTGAGGCCTTTCTGATATTTTTAACAAGGTAATGATGACCTAGCATTTATAACTCACAAGCTAATGATGACTTGAATTGTTTAACTGGTGAGCTAACATTAGCAGTAAAGATATTTTGTTAGAGTTTACTACTGTTAGCTTTTTCATAGTATTATAAACACTACATGGACTCTACTAGTTAGGCCTGGCATTGGCTATAAATGTTGTTCACAAAGCTTAGCCTAATTTTTTAGCCTAGTTAAATTCAGTTATCCTGTGTTGCCTTATATTTTCATGTTGATATAGTCATATTGACAGTTTGACAAGCTAATGATGTTTTCACTTGTTTAAAGGGTGAGCTAACCTGAGTTAGTGTGTGGTATTTAGGTGGTTGATGTAGCAAACAGCACTTATTTAGCCCTTTGTTGTTTAGGCCTGTCGTAAACTAAGGCAAACATTAAGGTAATGAGAAGTTCTGGTGAGTTTTTCATTGCGTTAGCCTTGGTCATCACTGTTTAAGGCCAGTTTGGTTATTTGCATTCACTGCTAGGCTTGTTAGCCCGATTTAGCGTGCCTCTGTAATCAGGCTAGCAAAGAGTTAGTCCTGCTGCCCCTGATGTGGAAGACATTGGATTTAAAGGGTTTCCCACAGAGTATGGTGTAATAATGTTTGTGGAGATTGAGGTAAACTAAACCTGCGTCAGGTGTTAGCGGCAAAATATGCTAGCATGCCAGAGGCCCTGAAAGAATTAACACTAGGGAGCAAAGTTGAGACACAGGCCGGAGTCGCACACAAGGACACACAACCAAAGTTTTGATTTGTTCAGTTATAAAAAAAAAAAAATCCACAAAACGCAAGAAATCCCCTCTCTACACCTAAATATCACACACACACAAAAAAGAAAATACTCTAGCATCACGTGCCACATGTTCACCTGTCTGTACACACATGGAATCAACTGAGAATGATTACGAATGAGAAATTATTAATACACAAACCAACTCACAGGGTGGCTTTGAGGGACAAATAGTGTGATAGGTTTAAAAAAAAAACAGAGAACACAAACTGATCAACACTATTATCTGCCCTTTAGTTCTTTCACGCAGAAATCCAATGCGACTTTGAAAAGTTCGTTAAGTGTTTTCTGACCCAGCCAAAGAGACGAACGTTGGAGGCAGAGCAGACGAGTCAAAAAAGAAGTCCGCCCGCCGTGCTTTCCAGTTATGAAACGGCTTCGTAGACACATTGGGGCAGGCGTCATTGGCTGCCGTCACCAGTCGGTTCTACTGTTTCCAAAAACACGTGAACGGCCGGTCAAACACAGGAAGTAGCTGGTGAGCTTTGGGAAGCTGCTGTGGCCGGTGCCTGTGAACGTCCCCCACCCTTGCCGGCTCAATCCAAAGCTGGTGCAAATCTTCAGATAGTCGGGTCTGCCGGCCGGAGGCCTGCACTGAATTAAATACCGAAGAATAAACGCAGGTATCGACAGTCTGTCAGTTAGCATCCGTCTCTGCGTCGCCTAAATTGATCATCAATTCTCAAACAGAATCTAGAACAATAATAAATTTTATTCTTTTATTGCTGAAATATAGATTCCCCGCACAAAAAAACAGAATGCAAATCATTGTCATCATAAAAAGCTATAAAAATTAGATCCATCCTCCGTAATAATGCAGATAAAGATATCGCAAAAAACATCTTAGAAGTCGGTAGTAGTAAGGCACTTCAAGGAAACGAGGTCGTCGTCTTTCTGTCAAAAAGTTTCCGGCTGGTTTTACATCGTCATCAACGGTGGTGTGTCTTTCTGTTGTATGGCACTATTGGTGGAGAGTCTCCCCTCAGTCAACACCCACCAAAGGCAGCTCGCCGTTGGGGAGGATGTGCTCCAGCGGGGGCTTGGCGTGGATCTCCAGCAGCCCCTGGATGAAGCCCTCGGTGGGGGCGGAGGCCATGGCGTCCTGGGTAGGGGAGGTGGAAGATGAAGGGTCTTTGGAGGCTTCCGGCGTGGGGTCGCTGCCGTCACCGTCGGCTGTCTTTGTGTCAGTAGCTTGTGGAGTCGCGGCGGCGGCGGGGCGGGGTTTGGATTCGGCATCGTAGGCAGCGGTCGGCTGTTCCGGATCGGTTGGGGTCACGCAGTCTGAATCCGGACCTGATTTCACCGCCGTCTGGTCCTCTGTCACTGCCTCCTCATCTTTTACATCGTCGTCCTCCAGCTCCTTCGCTCCAGCGGTGCCGCTGCCGCACTCGCTCTCGTTCTCTGAGGGGGGGCAGGTCGAGGTCGGGGTCGGGGTACAGGAGTCTCCATCCTCACTGGCATCGTCGTTGGCGGTGGACGCTCCGTCGGCTCCGCGGGGCTTCAGGTGGATCCTTTGGTGGCGAACCAGACTGTGTTTGAGGGTGAAGGTCCTCTCACAGGTCTGACACTGGTATGGACGTTCACCTGCAAAACACAAAGCATCACGTTAAACTGAGGCGTCGTCGGGTTCAGACGCATTAACACAACAGTCAACACAACCACTCAGTACATTTACATGACACTTAAGAAAATGAATTCCCGCGTTAGCCCGCCTAAAACTGGATTCTGAATACATGTACACGAGTTAGTTTTCCTAGTGGACTGACACACCCATATAGTGTGATTAAAGTGGATCTACTCCTGCATGTAAACAGACCACTTGGACTGGACCGGGACCAGATGTTCTGACCCAAATCCTGACCCCAGAATCCAACATCATGCATCTGATCTACACTACACATAGAGAAGACCCAAAGTACGATATGTGCATATTTATTATGTTGTCCATTGTGGTTGCAGTTGAACCTCTGGGTGATGACTGGTAACTCACTATTGACTATTGTTGCGTTTGTGACGTCGTAGGTTAACAATGTGAAAGAGTGAATATCGCCAACTATTGTAGCGAAGGAGACATAATTTCAACAATAAATCGATTACATGTAAACTAGGACAAAAACAACAGATCATTTAAACGGTTTAGTCGAGCTGTGGTCATAGGACGACTAAGGAGTGTATGTAAATGTACTGACTGTTAAACTACACACTGAAAGCTAACACCTGATTGGTTGATTTGTGCGTCATTACCTGTGTGCGACCTCATGTGGCGGGTCAGGTCCTGCAGAGACCAGAATCGTTTTCCACATACGTTGCAGATCTTCTTCCTCTTGTCGACTCGTCCTCCTCCGCTCGCCTCTCCTCCCTCTAAACTCTTTGGTTCTGAGGCTCCGCCCTCCTCGTCATCCTTCTCCTCCTCGTCTGATTCGCCGCTGTCGCCCACCTCACTCTCACCTCCTTTCACGTCCTCCGCCTCTATCTCCGCCTCCTTCTGTTCCTCCTCCTTCTCTTCCTCCTCTGGTTTGCTGGTTTTGTTCTCTGTCGTCACCACCTCCTCTTTCAGCGCTGGGACCTCCTCCGCTGCTGCCGGAGGGGGCGTGTCCTCAGAGAGGTGTGCCCTCTCATGGCGGGCAAGGGTGGTTGCGTAACGGAAACTCTTGTTACAAACTCGACAGATGTGTTTGTACTCGGGCTGAGGCTTCACTGTGGAGGAGGGGGAGGCGGTGGGCAGGGTTTTCTCCTGCTCCTCTGGGGTCTCCATGATGACTGGGGGCCCAGATGAAGATGAAGATGAGGAGGAGGAGGAGGAGGAGGCCACCGGCTGGGAGGGCGGTTCTTCCTGGGCGGAGCCTGAGGACGACGTTGACAGCTTAAAGTCAATGAGCTTTCGGCCAAAGTTCAGGTCCAGACTCTTGTTGCTGTGACAGTCGTCATCGTCAGCGTCGCCCTGGAGACACATCAGACTGTCAACACTGGACCAATAATGGATCAATATGGTTCGAAACAGATGAAGGAGAGCAGAGACGTGTCAGAGGTCATGTTTGATGGTCTTTCAGTTTGAGTTAGTTTTACTAGATTCAGTCAAGGTTTTCTTCAATTTTAGTCTTGGTTGGAGTTTCTCAGGGTTCAACAGGAAAACGTTGATTTACAGAAGATGTAAACGAAGAAAGGTTACATGACATAAAAACCCTCAATTAACCAAAGTTATTCTTTTACAGCTTGTTTTAGTCTTGGTTTCTTTCACTTTCACCTCTTTAGTGCCTGAATAGAGCTCACAATTTTGGTCCAAAAACAGTAAAACCGCACACATGTTAACACTTACACTCAGTCTAAACTAGCTGAACTAATGCAGACTCTTGATGGGGTTAATCATAAGGAAATGTTCAAGTTTTTACAGTTAAGTAAAACCGGTTTAATCCAAAAAGGCCGGATTTAAAAACAAGAGATTTACACTGAACACATTAGCGCGATCCTTCATTTCCCATGATGCTGTATGGCAGGTTGGAGTTCCTTTAACTGACCTTGGTGCTGGGGCTCTGCTGCAGTTGTTTGGCTGGTGGTGGGCTGTTCTCTGGCGCCCCCTGCTGCTCAGACTGCTCGGAGTCAGAGTCCGGCTGCTCTGCAACACCTGCAGCTTCACAAAACACACATCATCATCAAACATGACAACTCACGATGGAGACCATTTACAGGCCCATACACAGGCTTACACTTATCATAACCCTGCATCATGTACTGATGGAACTGTTTAATACCTGTTGATCAACTAACTCTATCAATACATGTCAATAATTGATGTAAAACACAGATTTGACCCATTTGGACGTTCAGAGGCGCCGTAGTGAACGTGGAAACACCGTCATTTTCTACAATATTGATTTACCAGTAAAACCCATGGAGTTGGATCAATGACAGTGGATGGACACACTTGTTTTTACATTGTTATTGATATCTTTCCTGAAAAAGTCACTTTTTCTTCTGTTTTGATAAAATAACCTTTGAATTTACTCTGAGCTTTAATGACCATTTACATGAACAGTGAATTAAATGTAGGAAAATACATGATTTACAGAAATTCAGTGGAAAATATTGTAATAAGTGGTGCTAAATCACTTAGGGAAGATTAAATGTGGAGAAACATTCATGTAGACGTCACCACTGGAATAGTTCTTGGCCTTCATGGGTTCCCAAAGTGGAAACACCAACATTTATCTCCATTTACTCACCTTGGCTTGGTTTGTGGGAGGGGCTTGGTTGAGTTGCTCCCACCTCCTGCTGCTCTGTGGAGGCGGATCTCTCAGTAGCGGGGGCGGAGCCTGTGTCGGTGATGCTGCTGAGGTCCATGGCGTCTGGAGGAACCTGCTCCGTCTCCGACTGACTCTCTGCGACACAACATTCAACACTGTTAACACAGGGGCCACGCCCCCCCGGAATCAGGTTCCACATCAGCTCCGCCTCCTCACCTGCGCTCTCATGTGAGCCTTCGTCACCGTCTTTCTTCACGAGGGCACCATTGCGTCGCAGGGTCCTGTTCGTCACACCGTGTTTCCTCAGCAGATGGCGCTCACAGTTGGACTTAGTGGAGAAAAAGGCATCACATCTGGGACAAGGGAACGGTTTCTGACCTAAAGATAAAAAAAACAAAACAAAAAAACAGCCTCATGTCAGAACTTCTGATTACGACTGTTTCATCACGTCTTGTGTCTTTTGTCATTTTTGTCTCGTTATGTTTGTCACTGAGGCATCGTCTCATTGTTAAATCAGTCTAAATGTTTTAATGTTTTATTCCCCATGATTTTAATGTAATTTTCTGTCTTTGTAAAGCAGTATGAATTGCCTTGTGTATGAATGGTGCAATATAAATACATTTGCCTTGCCTTGCCTAAAGCTAATGGATAATTCACCTTAGATGCACAAACTGTGGAAAATGTGACGAGTTTAAAGGTTTAAAGCAGGGGTGGGCAGTCCTGGTCCCGGAGGGCCTGTCCTGCATGTTTTAGATGTTTCCCTCTTCCATCACACCTGGTTCAATTGATGATCAGCTCATCACCAAGCTCTGCAGAAGCCTGACAATGACGTAATGGCGTCCAGGTGTGGTGGAAGAGGGACATATCTAAAACATGCAGGACATCGGCCCTCCAGGACCAGGACTGCCCACCCCTGCTTTAAAGGTTTAATGTCAACGTGTAGAGGGAAAAGGAAACATCCAGATATGGAAAAAGGAGTCTCCGATAAAACTGATCCATTCCTCAAAATAAAAACTAAACTCAAACTACTTCAAGTCAGAGACAGAACAGAATTAACACACACGTCAGTGTTGTGTTGTGTTATCTGTGTGTTGTGTTGTTGTGTTGTGTTATCTGTGTGTTGTGTTGTTGTGTTGTGTTATCTGTGTGTTGTGTTGTGTTATCTGTGTGTTGTGTTGTGTTATCTGTGTGTTGT
>JAPQRQ010000014.1:1373412-1386597 GCA_037367365.1 Apogon talboti | reverse complement strand
GAACACACACACACACACACACACAACACCCCTGGACTGAACACAAACACACACACACACACACACACACACACACAACACCCCACTACTGGCCCTGGACTGAACGCACACAGACACTCACACAAGGAGACACAAATACACAACACGGATATACAACACAGGCACACAGATTCACAAATACACAACACGAACACACACAGACTCACTGTAACGAAGCGCAGTCGTAAAGTGGGAGGAGCCTCTGGTTTGTGACGCTATTGTCCTGTTTCTTTGTTGGAAGTTTTTCTCTTTCTGCTTCAGTTTGAATTATCGACCAATCAGCTACTGTCACCGTGCAGAACCAGCCAATCAGAGCTGAGAGACAAAACCAAACTGAGGCTGAATTTCCTTAGTTTTCTTTCTTCTGCATCGTAATTTTACAGTCTGATGGTGAAATGCATCTTGGGAGTTGTCCATCAGATTCTACCGTTGACTTTTTTGTCAAGCTCCGCCCACTTTACAACTCCAGAGGGTCATGAAAACACACAGATTCATTCATGCTGAACACAAGCCACGTCTTTACTTTGACACAATGGGCTCTACCTACACAGTGACATCACGTCATTTCCACTTGGTTAATCGTGATGAGATGGACGATCAACCTGCAGGTAGATATTAAATGACAACATTAAAAAGAGATGGTTTTAAATATGAAGAAACACTAAATATTTTGTTAATTTCAAAACATCCACAAAATGTGAATCATAAGCGTCGGCATCATCCACAAACATGACAACGGACGACAAAATGAAACCTGCCAGGTAACACAACCGCCATTGATATGAGTCAGGTCACTCGAGTCAGGTGGCACTAACTCCACCCACTGACACACATCACATGGTTCTTTGTCGCGTTGTATAGATGCCGAGTCCTTGTGTTGTGTTGATTTGTACACAATCACAGACTCACTTCCTGTTTCTGAGCCTGTCAACAGCGTCGACAATTCACAACAGGCAGGAATGTACTCACACTGTCCGAGCTGGGAGGCTAATGGTAGTATTTTCGCCATGGCAACAGAGCGCACTGCACTCTGATTGGTTGGACAGGATCTGGATTCCACAGACGAAAACATGGCTGTGTATCGCAACTGGACTATGATGTATGATGTTTATCCTATGACGGAGTCCTGGCACCACAATGAAGAACCTGATATTATGAAAATAAAGTTATAAATATTTGTAATACTATGAAAACGTAGTCGAGATATTATGAAACTAAATTTGGAAGAATTTTCTGGGATTTATAGAATGAATATTTACTTTGGTTTTAGTAGTTATGAAATATAAGATTAATTTAACAACATAAGAGCTAGTGACATTTACCCAATGAGCTAACAGCAGTTAATATCAGTTGGTGACATAAATTTACTTTACATGAGATAGCGGCTAACATTAGCTTGTGTGCAACACGAGATGGCTGCAGTTATCTTGCAAACAAACATCACCTTGGATACCTCACTAGGTAATGTTCGATAATGTTTGCTAGTAAGATAAGTGAAGCTAACATCTAGTGAGCTAAATTTACCAAAATTTTCTCTAGTTATTACCTTGCGAGCTAACAGCAGCTAACATTTTAGTAGTTAAATTTACATAATTTATCTGTTGTTTTTGCTTTGCAGGCAAACAGCAGCTAACATTTGGTAGGAAGCTAACATTACCTACTAAGCTAACAGCAGCTAATATTAGATGGCAAACTAACATTACCTTGTGAGCTAACACTAGCTTAGAAGCTAACATTACCTAGTCAGCAAACACAACACAACACTAGCTACCAAGGTAATCACAGCTAACATCTAGCAAGGTAAATTTACCTAATTTACCTGTTGTCGTTACCTTGTGAGCTAACAGCCACTAGCATTTAGGAGCTAACATTAGATGGAGGAGAGATTCCAAAAAACCTTAAGTCATTCATGACTTTTAAGAAAATATTTGCATCTGGATTGTCAGTTTGAATTATTTAGCTAATCTCCTCTTTCATTAGCATCGCCTATCAGACATTGTTGTCAAAAGAAACATATATTTAATTAATGTGAAATAATATAAATCTTCTATTTCATGATTAGTAAAACCAAAGATAAAGGTAATCTGGTACGGCTGGTGAGGTAGCAATTAAGAAAATGTACAAATTGATTTTATTTGTCACAGGTTGATCCGATAGAGGAGATGACATTAAGTTTACGATGTATTTGACTTCATGTGGACATGAATATATAAAAACTCTAAAAAAAAAACAGTAACATGAGGCGAAAACCGGCTTCGTTTTGAATACGTTGAACACGCTTTAATCTGCCTCATCAACAATCAATGCTGAACTATTTTCCCATAATGTGATTCAATGTTCGACTGAGAAGTATTCGCTGTTATTGAAGGACTGAGACTCAGACGAGGTGGAGGCATTTCACTGTTTGTTGTGTTAATTAACAGGATGTTTAATGAGGACCGCTCTCATGCATGTTCATTTTAAATCCAGACGTGAAGGGACTGATGAAACCACCGGACGCCAAACGTTCACCTTTGACCTCGACTGCAGAACAACAAGATTGTTTTTATTGAATCTAACTTATTTAAAGATTGTATATTATTGTGAAAAGTATTATTACGCTGCAAAAACAGTGACCGACCTGTTGAAACGTACTTATTATCTCTGTATCTGAACAGAAATATTCAGGATTTGTGTGTGAATCTGATGGAAACCTTCGCTTCGCCATCGTTTCATGTAAAACCGGAGTTATGGGTTAAGCTTCAGGTCGTCCTGTTTTGCAGAGTTTTAGGACTCGTTATCAGGGCTCAGTGATCTGTAATGTCATGGATTTCCTTTCAGTGAATGTATAGAGTAAACATTTACACCAACGCCGTCCTGTTGTGCTTCATTTGACCAAAGGGAACAGTAAAACTTTTCATTTTGTATCACCCACATTATTCTGTGTGAAATTTGGAGAAACGTGTCTTTTTTTGTCCATCTTTCATTTGTCATTTCATCACATTTTCTATAAAAATTTGTTGTAATAATTTCTCTTTTGTGATTAAAACAGAAAGTAAGACAATGAAAATAACCTGATTCATATGAAGGAAAAACTCAAGGTTTACATGTAAAGTTTACGTATCATATTTACAGATGGTTTATACATAAATTTGAGGTGATTTTGGCGTGAGATTTATATAGAAAAGGGTTTATTAAGTTAAATCATAATGTATACATATTATTAGTAAAGTTTACATGAAAAGTCTGCACATTACGTTTACTCAAAGGTTGACATGTCAAGTAAGGATTACACATTACATGTAACATAATGTGGCATATAATCATTTACAGGTCGGCAATCAAAAATACCTGTTTTCTTCACCCTGCAAGTTAACAGTACAAAGTTATAAAGTGAGCTAACAGCAGCTAATAGCAGGAAAGCTAACATACAGTGAACGATCAGTAGCTAACATTAGTAGAAAAGCTAACATCATTTAGTGAGCTAACAGCAGCTAATATTAGCTGGAAAAGGATCACACGGTGAGCTAAGAGCGACTGTTACTAGTGGGAAAGCTAACGCTAACCTCAAGTAACAGCGGGAAAGTGAACATCACAGATTGTCAGTTCAGACTGAGAGGAAAAATGAAAAAAAAACCAAAACTCACTTTTGAGAAAACATTTCTGTCTGGTGCCTCTGGTTAATTATTTAATGAAGACAATGTAGCTAATCTCATGTTTTATTAGCGCCATATACTAGACACAGCAAGCTACAGTGACTTTGTAAGCTAACAGCAGCTAAATTAGCTACCAAGGTAACCGCAGCTAATGTCTTGCAAGCTAAATTTACATAATTTCTGTAGTGTTGTTAGCTAAAATGAAATGGCAAGCTAACAGCACCCAACATTAACTAGCAAACTAACGCTACCTAGTGACCTAGCAACAGCTAAGATTAGCTAGCAAGCTAAGTACAGTTTTCTAGTTAATGAGCAGAAATTACACAAAAACTGAAGTTGTTTTACCTTGTGTCTTGGAGAAAAAAAATGACCTAATCTCCTTTTTCATTAGCATCATATATCAGACACTGAAAGTTACACTTAAAAGTTTGCACATCAGGTATAAGTCACAGTCTACAATGTAAAGATTTAATGGAGTGTTAGCATGTAAAGATGACACTAACAGGTAAGAGTTTACATGTAAAGTGAACACACGAGTCGCATGATACATCAGCAGGTTTATATGTAATCTATAAAATGGTAAAATTTACCATTTATGTTTTACTTGTTAAAAAATGAAAAAACTGACAGACTGCATACGAAAGAAACAAACTTTATTTTGTGGTTGTATTTTTTCATTTTCATATAAATATAAATCATCTTTTAATGAATATTGTGTATTTGTTGCTGTGCAAATGTAAGGAAAAACAAAAAGCCACAGAAAAAAAACAAACAAAACCCATAATGCAAAGTGGTGGAGCAGATCGTTCATGTGGAAAATGGCACCGAACAGAGAAAAGGCCTCAGTAACGTATGTTCTATCATATGAAACTAAACCTGGAAGTTCAGCTGTTGACGATGGATTATGACGTCAACAGCCGTGGTTCTGATGGTCCTGGTCTGAACCGGATCAGGTCTCCGTGTGGTTTCATTCTCTCAGTCTGAAAAACCACCACATCACGGAGGCCTGCATGAGACTCAGCACTGGTTAAAGTTTGGTCGGGGATCCTCCTGGAAGAACCGACCTCCACCAGAAACATTCACATCAGGGTCAGTATTAGAACCAAAACCTGGAAACAACACCGTGGATCATCTGCACATTCCATGTACTTCCATCAGCGGATTGAACTAGTTCAGATGAATTTCCTCCTCATTTAACCGTTCTAAAGTGATTTATCACCATTTATTACAGTATTATCCTCTGTATTTTGCATTTTTCTGTGTAAATCAGGCATTTTCTAATATTTAATTCACTGATCATGTAGATGTTCTGTAAAGTTCAGAGTAATTTCAAAGGTTATTATATTAAGTCAGAAAAAAATGACCTTTTCAAACAAATCTTTCAATAACTGAACATAAACCCAGTGTCTCCATCCACTGTCCTTTATTAAACTACATGGATTTTACTGGTGAATCTGGTATTTATTGTTTTTGTGCCTCTTTAACTATTCTCATGGTTATTTCTTCAGTTTTTTTTTAAATTTTGTGCACTATGTTGTTTATCTTCTTAATTGTATTTATTATTTTTTACATTTTATGTTGATTGTTTTCATTATTTGGTTCATTTTGTTCACTATTTTGTTCATTTTCTTGAATATGTTGCTCCATTTGTTCATTTTATTGATAATTTCGTTTATTCTCTTGACTAGGTTTGTTCATTATTTTGGACATTTTCTTGATTGTGGTGACTTCCAAATTAATTTTCCTCTACAACTTCAACTTTGATGAATCAATGTTGTAGAAGATGACGGTGTTTGTATGGTAACTACGGAGCCTCTGAACGTCCAAATGGGTCATATCTGACCATGAAAAGATGAATAACTGTATTTACACCAATTATTGACATGTATTGATAGGATTAGTGGATCAACAGGTATTAAACAGTTCCATCAGTAGATGGTCAGGTCTTTGAGGGTTAATGTTCACAGGATGTGAAGAGTTAAAGAACGAAAATCAGCGGCTGAAGAAGATGACAGATATGATGTACGAAGGATTATTGACGCTTCGAGGATCAAACATAGATTTATACAAAATACGTACGATAAAATCTTGATATTTACAGAAAAAAGTCAAAGGAGCTCAAAGATAGTGTTATTTTAAAGAAAGAGTCAAAATAATTAAAGAAAATCACAATAACTTCAGAAAATAATTGTGGTTCAGCTGTGAATTCTATCGTAAAAATCCTTTTTTTCTTCATCATACTATGAATTTATTTCTGTTTTTCATGACTTCATCGACAATTATCCATTCATTTATTCTCTGATATTACGACTTTACGAGTTTTTTTTTGGACTTTGTGTTTTTTCTTATAATACAGACTTTTTCTTTTAACATTAATATTAAAATACTACACTACTTTGAGGAGAAAAAGTCAAACAAAAAAACAAGAATATCATAAAAATTGGAGAAAATGTGGTACAGCTGTGAATCGTAAAACCTTTTTCCCCAAAATATAAACTTACTAACTTGTTTCCTAAATATTCAGAACTTTTCCTGAAAATATAATTTTTTTCTAACTGTTTTTGTAATATTAAGACATATTTCTCCAAACATATAATTAAATGTTGACTTTTTCCTGAACTTATAATAACTTTATTATATTTTCACTGTAATGTTATCACGTGTGTCATAATGTGACTTTTTTTCTGATACTTATGACTTTTTCTTTTAATATTTATATAAGAATGCTGTGATATTTTGAGGAAAAAAGTCAAAATAATAGAAAAAAGTCAGTACAATTGGAGAAGAAATTCAGACAAAATGTGGTTCAGCTGTTACTGTCTGTCATAAAATACAAAATGTTTTTCCTCAAAACACTATGAATTTATCCCTGTTTTTGTGAACTTTTCCTGAAAATAACATCAGCTTTTGTTTTTGTAATATTATGAGTTAATTCTTCTCATATTTGGACTTTTTCTGAACTTATAAAGTTTTAATTATATTTTCACTGTAGTGTTATCGCTGTTTTCTCACAATATTCCATCCTTTCTTAGAATTCAGATTACTTCTATTCATATTAATATAAGAACATTGTGATTTTCTGAGCAAAAAAGTCAAAAACCCACATGAAAAGTGACACTGTAATAATTTGAGTGTGAATGGTTCAGCTGTGAATTCTGACTATTTTGGTGATATGAATCCTGTTTTCTGTAAAAATATGACTTTATTCTCGTCTATTTTAACTTTCTTCTTTATAATATTTCGACTTTTTCCTCCGATTGTGTTTTTAATGCGCTGTGTGATGATCCTTCCTGTTGTTTTTCCGAATATTTCAGTTTTTTTGTTCTGATTTTAGTGCAAAACACCCATAAACCCTGATGTTTTCTTTGTGGTTTTTCCCAATCGTTCCCGTTCCGAGGTTTTCCACATTCAGACACGTACTGGACTGTTCAGAGTGACTCAGTAGTATCGATTACCCAGAATCCTTCACTCCCACGGTTCAGTCCTTCGATGGGTTTAGTAGTTTATCCACCAGAACGGACCCAGAGCGTTGTCCGCCCACGGGGCCGATCCTTCTGCCCGGACACGGTTACCTCAGTTTGACCACAGAAGAAGAACCGGGCCGAGCTCCCCGGGTTAGATGGGACTCAGAGTCTGACGCTGATACGCTGTCAACTCCGGATGCCAAACGTCCACGATGAAGATGAGGCGGTAGGTGTCGGCGTCCTGCCACACCTCATGTTCAAAGGAGTCGTCGAAGATGAGGACTTTACCTTCCTCCCACTCCCTGAGGACGACGAAGGAGAAGAAGGAGTAGGAGGAGGAGGGGATGAAGAAGAAGAGGGTAGAAGGAGGAGAAGAAGAAGAGGAAGAAGAAGGAGAAGACGACGAAGAAGAAGGAGGAGAAGAGGAAGAAGGAGAAGAGGAGGAAGAAGAAGGAGGAGGAGGGGGAGAAGAAGAAGGAGAAGACGAAGAAGAAGGAGGAGGAGGGGGAGAAGAAGAAGGAGAAGAAGAGGAAGAAGAAGGAGAAGAAGAAGACGAAGAAGAAGGAGGAGGAGGGGGAGAAGAAGAAGGAGAAGAAGAGGAAGAAGAAGAAGGAGAAGAGGAAGAAGGAGGAGGAGGAGAACAGTCAGAGGACAACATAGAAACAACAAATACAAAACCGTCTGAGATTTAACAGAAAGATCCATCAACTGTTTCAAGTTTTGCCTTCAAACTGAATAAAGTCTCCTGGACCTGAAGCTGGACCTGCAGGTCTGGACAGTTTGTACAGGTTTCTGTAGGTTTTTAATGGTTTCTACAGTTTGCAGTTCCTTCAAGTTTCTACAGGTTCCTATTGGTTTTTCCTTGGGTCTCTGCAGGTTTCTACAGGTCTCTGCAGGTTTCTGCGGGTTCCTAACTGGTCTTCACAGATTCCTACCTGGTCTCGGTGGTGCAGCGGATCCTGCAGCCCTGCTTGGGGATGACGAGGCCCAGGTGCATCCGGAGTCTGCAGTTGGTGGGTCCGGTGTGAGGCCACACATGGGTCCCCGGATGCATGACAGAGAACTTAATCTGGGCACACAGACCAGACTAGAGGTTAAAACCTGAACCGGTCTGACAGAGTCCACGTCCACATCCTGGTTCTACAGGTTTTAGGAGACACCACTGGACCGGATTTCACCAACACCTGATGAAGGCCACCATCAGGGGGCCGATGCTACTGGTCAAAATGGAGTTAAACTGGGCCTGACAGGAGTTATTCATTTAAAAAAAAAAAACATTTGAAGGTGGCGTTTGTCAAAATACAACTATTCAACGACAAACTGTTTGTGTGTCTGTGTGTCTGTTATGTGTCTGTGTGTACCTGTCCCCTCTTGCAGCCCGTTGCCACTGGGTGTCTCTCCAACAGTGAACAGGTCTTCGGGACACTCTGACATGAGTTCCCAACCTTCTTCCCTGGACAAACAGAGGACACTGGTCAGGGGGCAGAGACTGTAAAGGGGCGGAGGTGTCTTCGAGGACACCGCGCACAGACGTGTTTGTGTTGTTTGCGTTGCCGTACCTTGCTGCCACAGTGTGTACTGTCCCCACTCCCCTTTCTCTCGCAGGTTCTCCTCTTCGGGTATGAACAGTCCGGTGTTCTGGTCCATCACCGCCAGAGCCTCGTCCCGGATCGTCTTCCAATTCCTCTCCAGCATCTAAACACAACCAGGTGACTACACAAACCCACCAACGCACACGTACAACACAAAGACAGACACACACCGCGGCCGTACCTTGACCAGGTCGGTGTATCCGGTTTCTTTGGGCGTCCACCAGGGCTGCGCCTTCAGACCCTCCACGTTGTACAGAGACCTCTGCCACACCGATGCAAAGTGTCCACGCTGGTGTCCCAACTCGTACCAGTGGTAGGCCTGCACAGACGCACAATGAACACACAATGGATACGCAACAAATAGACAAATAATGGCCAGACACACAACAGACATGCAATGAACACACAATGGACATGCAACAAATAGACAAATAACACTGTATTTTGATTTGTATTTGTCTTGCTTTTCTTTTGTTTATGTTTCAAACTAATAAATACATAAAATGAATAAGTTTCAGTTTTTCAGTGGCAGGTTGTGACCGTCAACGCTGAATTTGTTTATGCTGTGTCATTCTTAATTTTGTCTTGTTGAATCTTTTGTATGTTTTCCATATTTTTTATCCTCTGCGTTGCTTATGTCTTTTAATTAGATTTCGTTTTGCTCTGTTTATTTCAGAATAAGGACAAAAACCTGAATATTTTGTGCAGGTAAATAAATTGAATTCTTACTCGTTGGCGCCACCCTGTGGCCTCCAGGTGGAACTGAACAACTGTGTTTGTGTATAAAATTGCCAGTGTCTTGTGAGACTTTTGTTCATTTAGGACAAACTTTTATAAGCTGTCTATAGACCCTTTTCCTTCCAGGTTATTTCAGTGACTTTACCGAATACACTCGTCGTCGTCCACTTCTCGTAGCTTTTGTTCTTTTACACCATTTTCCAAATAATCTAAACCAAATCGAAGTGAATCTTGTACAAATGGAATAAACAAGTTCACAGTCGCCACTGGATCAAACATGGAGGGTGAACAGAAGTGTGGAACGCCGCAAATCTATTCCACCAATCAGCATTCTTCAGCACATAGCTCCGCCCCCAAGAATTCTAAGAATCTGAAAAGTCCAATCGTCCCACTACTAGGAACTTTTTTCAGGGAAATCTTGGGGTCGAGGTAAAGTTTATTACTGGATAATTTAGGTGGAAACACACTGAGGTTTTTCCAAATCCAGAGTAAAGCTGAAGTTCCTGATGTGGAAAAGGGTTTGTTTTATGGGTCAGAGTCAGTCCAGGTCGACCGCTGCTGAGGCCTGATGTGAAGTGTGTCGCTCACGCTGTTGTCGCCGACGCGCTGCAGAGCGTCTCCAAGGTGGAAATAAAACCGTCCGTCATCCGTCCCTGGTTCGCCAGACTCCAAACCCTCCTGAAGAAACAAAACACAAAGAGGCTCAGTAAGTCAGAACCAAGAGGATCTGAAAAGACCGTCCACTGTGGTTGTGTAAAACCAACTGAATAAAGTCACTAAAACTTTGTAAAACCTGTCATCCTCCTCTGTCCTCATGTACAAACCTGAATCAGAGTCTGTAAATGATGAGATGAAATTCAACTTACGGTCACATGACACAAAGTGGAACCTAAAGAAACCAGTTTAACATTGAAGATGTGATGATGCTGATTGAAGATGGATCTTACATCTCCACGGTAACCACACAGAAGTAAAACTAACCAGAATACTGTTATGGAAAGCTGTGTTTTTACATCCAAGGCCATGTATCCATGTATTTATACAACCAGATACCCCGCCTCCATTTTCAATACTAACGTCGTACACAACGGATCGTTTTCAGGAAAGTTTTAATCTAGGATAAAATAAAGGTCGCACACATTTGCAACAAAAATGACACAAAAATTACAAGTAAAAAGTTGCAATTCGAAAATGACATTAAAGTCGCAAAAAAATTCTGTAACGTCGCAACACGAAAATTACATAAACAAACAGAAAAAAATTAGGCAAAAGTTACAATACAAAAATGTCCTAAAGTCGCAACTAGATAATTGTATAAAAGTTGCAGAAACAAAATTATGTAGTCACAACACAAACATTATACAAAAGTCACAACAAGAAAATAGTTACGTAAAAGTTGCAACAAAAAAATAATGCAAAAATTGCAATAAATGTTTTAATTCACAACAAAATATAAGCTCCTCAAAATGAAAGAGGTCCACGGACTGACGACTCGGTGGAAGGAATAACTCGTAACTAACTAGTACTACTGTGTAAACTCTGTCCTAAATCAGAAATAATGCTGACAGCTGTTTATGTACCTTCAGGTATGGAATACTCTCTGCAATCTTGTTCTCCGACTTCAGGATGAAGCCATAGTGAACTTTAGCAAATCCGTTATCGGGTGCAGCCGCCAGGACCTGGAGGAAAGAATCAGCCAATCAGAGTCAAAGACACAGGTCTGAAGGGGTAATAACACAGCTGTGGTTGTGACACAGCTCAGGTACCTGCTCATAGACCTTCTTGGCACCCTTGTTGTCGCCTAGCAACAGATGGGCGACGCCCAGGTCGTTCTTCAGACTGATATCTTCTGGAAAGATCTGAACCAACCTCTCCAGAGTCACCAACGAGCCTCGCATCCGACCTGAAGGAAATGAAACAAACAGCAGATGACAGACGGACATCAGGATGGATTTACAGGACGACAACCATTTGGTAAGATTTCACAGACTGAAGGATTAATGTTGAAAATGAGGAGCAGATTGGACATACACTGTAAATGTGAACCAGGTGTTTTAGTTTTTAATTCACAACAGCAAAACAGCAAGAAATTTCCGTACAAGTCATAACAACAAAAAATCGAAAGTCAAAACAAGAAAGTGGTGTAAAAATTGCAACAAAAAATGCATGTAAAAATAAAATAAAAAAAAAAAAAGTCGCAAAAGGGAAAAAGTCACAAGAAAAAAAAAAAGTAAAAATCACAAGAAAAAAATGTATGTAAAAGTCACGACAAGAAAACTACATAAATATCGCAACGCAAAAATGTGAACCTTCAGGATACGGTGGTTTGTTTTACCCAGGAACTGCTGCCTCTCTGCTCGCCTCTTCAGCGCCGCCATCAGGAGGTCGGAGGTGGCCTCGGGCAGCTCAGCCGCCTCCCTGTAGCTGTTGATGGCCCTCTGCAGCATGTCGTTACTACGTAGCTTCTCGGCCATGTCGTCCTCCGCCTGCACATGACACGACGACATCAATGGAATGTCGGCTTATCCACGAAATGAGCAACCACAATGCAACACACAGCTACATGTTCGATGTTTTATGTCGTTTTCATCTTATTGTGTCTGTCATCAATAATTTAACATCAGAAACAATCATCAGGTTTCTTCAGTTTTCACTCACGACCAAAAATAACCGTATCGTATTTTTTATCGTAACAGTTTTTAACATATAAACCAGTTTCACGAAAATCTGTGTTTTCTGTCTAATCCCACAGAAAGAAAACAAAAACTAGAAAACATAACTCCTTGGTTATGTAGTATTTCTGTAGTTTATCAAGTATTCTGCTTGAATTAGTACACTGTGTAGTACTTTTTATAGTAGTTCATTGTATGGTAATCTTATTGTTTTAGTTTGTTTTGTAAAACACATGTAGTCTAAGTACTTTGTGCAGGCTTTGTAGTACTTTTGTGAAGTACCTGGGCCTTCCCGTAGCGTACTCGGGGACTCTGTGGATACTGCTGGACCAGAGCCTCAAACGCCCTCAACGCCTCGTCCACTTTACCCTGAAACACGAAACACAACATTAACAAAGTAAACTTATGTGACAAAGTAACACACAACAACACAAATATGATGTATGAGGTTGAGCAAATAAGATGAAACATGAAGTCTAAAAGGCAGACTCGACTGATTTAACCAAAGACTAACAGATGCAGTGCAGGGTTTTGTCACTAGGTGGCGACACAAGCGGGTGTCGAAGTAAAAAGTAAATTTCGTGTATGGTCACAATCACCTTCTTGCGCAGTTTCTCTGCAGCATCGATTTCTGCTTTGATGGTTTTATCAAACTTGTTGAACAGTTTTGGTTTCTTCTTCTTCGCTGAAGGAAACAGAAGAAGAAAATTACACATATGACACGAACAAAGCTTTAAGACTTGAACGGTCTGGATAAAACTGTGATGGAACGTATTTTTACCTTTTTCTTTGAGCTTTTCTGTTGATCCTGTGACAAATGAGGAGAGTTTATTCAATCAGATCCACAAACAGACAACAGGTTTAATTTTAGGTTTCAGACGGGTCTGAAGAAGCAAGTGTAATAGTTGAAAGTTAAAAGTCGCAATAAAATTAAAAACCGTGCAAAAGTTGCAACAACAAAACACCATACAACGGTGAAAAAGTGAAACACAAATACTGTACTGCACTACTACTACTGTAAATAGATTGGTATGCACACTTTATT
>JAPQRQ010000014.1:1340723-1370878 GCA_037367365.1 Apogon talboti | reverse complement strand
TTTTCTATTATAATTTATTCTGCCACTTAATATTCTATTTTTTTATCTTTTAAAAACTGCGTAAATGTCACAACAAAATAATAAAAGATGCAACAATAAGAAAATGACACAATGTAACATAAAAGTTGCAACAAGATAGTGAATGAGACAACAAGAAAATGACATAAAAATCTCAACAAGACAACTATACAAAAGTCAGAACAAGAAAATGATGCAAATGTAATGAGAACATGACTCAAACAACAAAACGATGCAGCAGTCACAATGAGACAACACTGTGACTCAACAACAAGACCACAGTTAAGATGTAACAAGAAAAAGTCGCAAAAAGAAAATGACGTAAAAGTCACAACAATGAAAAATTACAAAAAAGTGACAATGAGAAAACACCTTAACTCATTAGCAAAAAACAACACAACAATAGCAAAATTACATTAAAAAAAAAAATCACAAAACTAAGTAAAACTATGTAAAAGACATGAGCTCACCTTCAGCCTCAGGAACACTTCCTGTCTCTGTTCGACTCTG
The DNA here is from genome assembly GCA_037367365.1 of Apogon talboti. Lineage (NCBI taxonomy): Eukaryota > Metazoa > Chordata > Actinopteri > Kurtiformes > Apogonidae > Apogon > Apogon talboti. The sequence continues at coordinate 1,370,350 of JAPQRQ010000014.1, read as the reverse complement.
TGGTTCTGATTCTGGTTCTTGTGCTGGTTCTGGTTCCAGTACTGGTTCTAGTACAGGCTCTGGTTCTTGTGCTGGTTCTGGTACTGGTTCTGGTTCTTGTGCTGGTTCTGGTTCTAGTACTGGTTCTGGTTCTAGTACTGGTTCTGGCTCTGCTGGAGACGCAGATGGTTTCTCTGCTTCGATAGCTGATTCTGAAAACACAACACAGACCCGTCAGGACCAACAGGATTCCTTCTGTACAAGTGAAGCGACTCTTTCACAGTGTGATCTGTTGTCCGGTGTCAGATAGAAGAGTGACCCCCCATAGAAAGGTGACCCACGGTTTTCTATTATAGAATTCTGACCCCCCTTATGGAAAAGTGGACAGATTTAAGAGTTTTCATGTCCTTCTTTTTATCACCGTTTCCTAAAATCCAGTCTTTCATGTGTAAACCACGATATTAACAGAAACCAGCGTCTGATTAATATTAAACTAGAAGAGCACTTGGAGAGCGCAGACCTCCGCCAAGGCAGCTCAGTTCCCCACCATGCTGTATGTATTGCTTATCTGTTGCTAGGTAACCCACTTCAAGGATACTAGGCCTTGTTATAGCACCCCCTACTGGTGGACATCTCGCAAAATCAACTCACCTGTTCCTTGTCCCATTTCGGACATTTCCTGAAAATTTCATTAAAATCTGTCCATAGCTTTTTGCGTTATGTTGCCAACAGACAGGCAAGCAGACAGACAGACAGACAGACAGACAGACAGGCAAACCCTGGTCAATACAAACCTCCTTGGCGAAGGTAATTAACTCAAAAGATAAATGTGATTTTAGAGACTGTACTGACCACCAGGGGGAGACAATGAACTATAGTGACATTAAATATGGACACCAACCTGACCCCTGTGTGACTTCAGAGCTCGTCAGGTATCGTCCAGAATCCACTAAACACAAAACATACAACAGTTTTACTCTGGAGTCGTTATCAAACCGACCGGGTTGGAAACCTGGTGATGTTCTGGTACTGTCTGTACATCTGTTAAGGCTGTTCTCTCATGTTTTGGACTTTTTGTCTCGTAATAACCTTCACCACTGAGGCCATGGCCGGTTAGCTCAGATGGTTAGAGCGTAGTGCTAATAATGCCAAGGTTGCGGGTTCGTATGGGCCATTGAGGTTTTCCATTAGGAACCACATACAGTATCTGACAGGAGTTTGATATCAGAGGCTTTTCCTGGGCAATCTGAGTGGAAATGCACCAGGGTTTTCCAAAATCCAGGGTGAATTTGAAGTTCCTGCAGTGGAAAGGGGTTATCATGGTACTACTTTTAGTTGCAGTTCCACATTAATCTATGTGTGCTGATGTTTACAGCCTTCTATGGAGCCATTCTTTTGGTAAACTATGCTAGCTCTGTTAGCTCAGTTGGCTAGAGTATGGTGCTAATAATGTCAAGGTTGAGGGTTCGTCCCCTGTACGGGTCAAGGAAGTGTTGCAGTTAGTGTATTCTGAAAAGAGTTTTTTGTGTGTGAAAATTGGTTCTAACTTTCAGATAAATCAAGAAGTTAGGCAAGAATATTGTCCCCAATAAAACAAGGGAACCAGATGATTTAACAACATGACAACATCAGCTGCCGCCCATCTGTTGATGAAGTTTTTTCTGTCACCGATGATAGTGACTGGATGTATTAGTCTGATCCGAAAAGTGTCAAAGCGGTTTGCTACGTTTCCTTCAGGTCGGATGCGAGGCTTGTTGGTGGTTGGTTCAGATCTTTCCAGAAGATATCAGTCTGAAGAATGACCTGGGCGTTGCCCATCTGTTGCTTGGTGACAACAAGGGCGTCAAGAAGGTCTATGAGCAGGTACCTGAGCTGCGTCACAACCACGGCTGTGTTATTACCCCTTCAGACCTGTGTCTTTGACTCTGATTGGCTGATTCTTTCTTCCAGATTTAGGACAGAGTTTACGCAGTAGTACTAGTTAGTCCTTCCACCGAGTCTTCAGTCTGTGGACGTCCTTCATTTTGAGGTGGGATAACTGGTGTTTGTGTGGGTTCCATTGGTTGTATAAGTAGATGGATACAGTGACAGCTCCTTCAAGGGAAACTATGCAACATTTAACTCTGGTTTGTTCAACCTTGGCCCCTCCCTTCCAGTCAACGAATCAGAGACAGGAGTCGACAAACAAGTGAACAGGGAGAACAGGATGTTAGCAGGACGTTATACTTTCTATATTCATATTTTTGATGCAACTTTGACATGATTTTTTCTTTCTGTATCTTTGATGTAATTTTCAAGTGACTATTACGGTATGGATTTATAAAGTAGCAATGGCCCATACGGGGATCGAACCCACAACCTTAGCGTTATTAGCGCCACACTCTAACTAACTGAGCTAACCGGCAATGAGCACAGTTTAATGACGAGGCTCAGTGATGTTTCAGACCAATCACAAAAATAAATGACACACAGGCAAATCCAATGAGGAAATCTGTTTTGATTTGACAACTTCAGAAAATCAGCAGAGTGACCCTTCGATAACGCAAACACCATCCAAGTACAGAGTACAATCCACCTGGACTCAACCTAAACCACTTCGGCCTCTGCCTGTTGTGTGTCTTTGTGTGTCTGACTCACCAATACTTTCCTGCGATGGCGGCTCCTCCAGCAAAACTGGAAATAAAACATCGTTTAACACTTCAGTTGAAACTGAGACCAGATGCACAACAACATTACATATTTCTAAGATTAGACTTCCTTTTCCAGGTGTAAATAACACTAAAATGGTATTTCTTTTGTACAATAGGATACATTTCTTTTTTTGTGGCTTTTGGTTGTTTTTTGATAATTTGCATCTGCATTTGCTTTCTTGGTGGTTGTATTGTGTTTTTCATATGTCCGATATATAAAACATTCATTCATTCATTCATTACACAGATGGATATGATGTGACCAAACCAGTTAATTTTGCTGTTATGTAACTACAATCATTCCCAAGGTGATGATAAAGCAGCAGATCTGTATTTTTAACACTAATGTTTTAACTCTAACAGCGTACCAGGCCTTTAGGACGGAAGAGTCATATTTAGAACAGAACCTTCACTGCACTTCAAAATAAAAGCTTTCCAGTGTTATAACAGGTAGAATCCTGGCTTTTATTGTGTAAGCTTCGCCCTTCTATAGGTCACAATATTTTTTTTCTACTAGAAAGATAAAAGACCATCATGTAACATCAAGCACATTTACAAGAGTCATTTTCCATTTAAGACGGGGCTGTCAAACTCATTTTAGTTTAGGGGCCACATTCACCCCAATATGATCTGAAATGGGCCAGACCAGTAACATAACAGAATAATAACCTATAAAAAATTAGAACTCCAAATTGATCTCTTTGTTTTAGTGCAAAATACTGGAAATGGTTTACATTTATAAAAATGTGAATAACTTGAAGAAAAGAAGTGCAATTTTAATAATATCATGCCTCACCCTATCATTTATACATGTGCATTACAGACTGCAGTCCATCTACAAATGCACAAAACATTTAGGAACAAGAATAATATAATAAAATAATACATTTTGGAGAGTTTGGAGCTAAAATGAGTTTGACACCCTTGACTCATAACATCTTCAGTGTAATTTTTGCACTTTGCGGGCCAGATTGGAACCTTTGGTGGGCTGGTTTTGGCCTACGGGCCACATGTTTGACACCTGTGAACCATCTCACCTCCGGTAGTGTCTATAGTGTTGACTTCATCCTCTGAAACAAACAGATTAAAAAACAAAACCACATCAACACCAGCAGGTCCACGACAAGAACTATAGAGTAAAAATGGAAAACAGGCCAACTGGACTGACCGTAAGGATGAGCGACGTCTTCTCGAGAATCATCTACCAAACACCAGTCAACATGTAAGAAAATGTAAAAGACATCAATGAAAATAAACAATGAGACTTTAAGAAGAGGGAGAATGAACGGAGAAACACAAGGGACAGGAACTGACCTGGTATGAAGTCGTCTTCAATGGATGGAAGTGGAACGGCGGCTGGAAACAACACATGATGTAACGCAACCAATGACCATCATCATTACCATCATCATTACTACCATCACCATCATCACCACCACCACCATCATCATCATCACCACCATCATCACCACCACCACCATTATCATCATCATCATCATCATCACCAGGTGAAGTCATGTGTTATTTACTGCTGTAATGAACCTTACTTTAACCCATAAAGACCCAATACTACTTTTGTCGCAGTTCCCAAATAAATTTTTCTTTATATTTAACTATTCTCATTATTTATTTTGTATTCAGTACATGATGACTTATTTAATGTATTTTTCAAGTCCCCCCTGAGCGTCTTCCAAGTACCCCTGGGGGGACACGCACCCCCACTTGACAAAGACCGCCTTAAATCCTAGAAGCAAATGCAAAGCAACAGTGTGATGGTGTGTTTTTCACAATGTGGAAATGCATCAAACACCTGTTTTGCCGGAGATGATGCGGTGCAAGCAAGGCATGATGGGAAGTTAAATCAAGTTTTTTTTTTTTAATCCTTTGTTACTGGTTTTATTATTTAAAGCTACAGCACACATTCACTCTAATATTGTGGCGAGGAAGCTGATAAACTGGAGTGAAACTTTTACAATCGCAAACTAGAAAGAGCCCAGAGAACCAGGTGGAGCTGTTCCAGACACTACCAGCACAATGTCGTGTTTGATCTGTTGGACTTGGTTTGGGTTTTTTTTCTGGTTTGAGGCTGTAAAAGTGGTGTTAAATGTTGGATCCATGCAGGTCAGAGGTTGGTCAGACAAATGGCAGCAGCAACAGTGAAGGCAGCACCAACCTTGGATTTCAGATTCCACATCGTGAGATCCAGAGGCTGGAAGGCAGACGGACACACAGACACACAGACGGACAGACAGACAGAAGTCAACGTCACCTCCTGTAGGTCGATGTGTGCCTTAGGTTACAGCCGCTCATTCAGCAGATTTACAACCAGATACAACACAGCTCAAGTGCAACAGGAGGAAGAAGGCGAGCAGCATCGACTGAAAAACCGACCTTAGTTACCGTCCGACACCTTTACAGCAGTAAAGGGTATAATTATGACCGAAAAGTAAATATTTAAAGAGTACAAACTGTAAAAACTGTTAAAAAGTCATATGAAAATAAAATAAAACAAATATTTAGAAAGAAGTTGTAGGATCACAAAAAACTGAGAATTTTAAGAGAATAAGGCCGTCACATTTGAAGAAAAAAAGAGATAAAATATATATAATTATCTTATAACAATGATAAAAGCTGCAAAAACTTTTTTTCATTAAAACTTTTCTCCTGATATGATGACTTTTATTATATTAGGATGTTATCTGCAGACTATTCTGACTTTCTCATTGAATTTCAGATATTTGATCCTCAGCGTGGCTCTAATTCGCCTTCACAATAAAACCTGAGTACGTATTTGGGTTTTTCATGGACTCTCTTCTGTGTAAGAATAATCCATATAATTCAATAATCAACTGGTCAAAACAGTAAACACAGATGATTCCGTTTTCCGTGGGGTGGGAGTTGATGTGGCGTTTAATGTTTCTGTTACAGTCTGACGTTAAATGTCTCATCTGCTCTGTGTTTGGTCAGATTTTCATTCTTATTTTTCTTCTTTTCTACTCTTTATACATTTATTAACAAACATCAATGACACTGATCAGCTTCTGTTTATGAAAAACTAAATCTACACCTGATCAACACACCTGACACCGTCTCGTCGGTCGCTGGGTCACCTGATGTTGCCTCTCTTGGCTCCTCCCCCTGTTGTTCTGCAGCCTGTTGATTGGCCGGCTCCACAATGCGCTCGCTGACCCCTTCAGATTAAAATATTCTCATGATAAACATGGTCACACCAGTCCCTGTGGTCCAACCTGAGCGATGGCCACGTTTCACTGTCATTAATCTGTAGCTTTCACTGATCTACAGTGTTTTAGAGATTATCTTCCTTTCTCTAAGTTTTAGACTTTATTGCTGTAATATTAACTTGTTTCATTTCCTTTTCCTCATAATATTTTGACTATTTTCTTAAAATTGTGCTTCATTCTTTGAATAGTTTCCCAATATTACACTATTACCTGTATCCTGATACTACTGTGTGTGACTTTGTGCATCACAGTATCTTTTTTTAAGGTTAGGGGAGGGTCTGAGCATGTGCGAAGCCTCAGTAAAAGTGTCCCCAAACACCTGAAACGTCCTTTTGACTCTGTAAATGTAGGTGAAGGTGCAGCAGGGTGGAGCTGCTCGGCCTTTGTTGGTGGAAAACATTTAATGTGTCCCAGACGGAGTAGGAGGGAAACGCCCGTCGCTGCTGTTCTCGGGTTTCGGGTCAGGTGTGGGTGTTGGTACTCACCTATCGTCTCAGGTGAGACTCCCACGGTGCCAGGCTCCGCCTCCTTCAGCCCTGTTGGCCAGGTTAAAGTGAACATCAGACACAGTTTGACACGATACCGCGACAAATCCGACGGTCAGATCAGGGTTTGGTCTTAGAGGTGGAAGGTTAAGGCTCGATTCTTCTGCCTGCAATTGGCTCAATTCGACCCCACAGACCACGCCCACAGACCACGACCCCAGGTCCTCCACAAACCTGAGCAAACCCTGGATCACATATTCATTTAAATACTGTACCCCGTATCGTATCCAGTCAGAAAAAACAGTGATTATATGACAAAACCATAGATGTTTCAAAGAAGACGATGTTTTGTATGATTCTAGGGAGGATGTAGCAGGTTCGTGCTGTCACTATGACAACCAGCTCTAATGATGGAGGACAGTGGAAAAACACAATGGGCCTCATGGAGGAAACCATATCATCACTGTCCTAAAATAACTGCTAAAGTCATTTTATTGGATTTTTCATGAAACACAAAAACTTAACCAGAAACTCAAGAAAAGAAAGTCATTTTTCTAAAAAAATAAATAAATAAATACTCTGGAAGGTGACAATATACAAACAAATCTCTGATTTGAAACAAAATGATATGGCAATTTTTTTTGTTTGGATCATGTTAAAAGAAGGGGCAAATAGACATTTAAATTCCAAAAAAGTTTAATTTTGTGGCTAGCTTTTAATGGGTCGGGTTTTACAGGGTTAAGTCGTTTTGGTTTCTACAGGTGATGCTACCTCTATTGAACTGTGGATGACAGGTTTGTACAGTTTCAATATGAGATGAAGAACATTTGAGCTTTAAAAACACTTGTACTGAAATGTAAGGAACTGTACAAAGCATCAAAATAAATACAGACTGATGTCTCATTGTTCACATAAGTTCATTTGCACAGGGGCGTTTTATCAAGACGACATAAAGACATGAAAACAGTAGTAGGAAGTGGTCGATGTGGTTTACAGTCGGTGGTCGATGAGTTGACAATGGTATTTCAACCCTAAACAATGAGTAGAAACTGATCATTTTCTTAGACACAGTCTGAACAGTTCAGCTCTTCATCTACATCCCAGTTTCCTCTGAATCTCAGTCCACCGAAAAAAACACGACAGAAGAAATGTTTGTAGAAAAATAATGCGTTCACCTCATGTGTAACATGGCCTACAGTGCCACCTCCTGACAAAGTTTAAGGTTAACTCGCTTTATTATCCCCATAAGGAATTTCAGTTTCTGTGTTTCACTCATAATATACAGTACATAGTAACTAGGATTAGCATTAGCATTAGCACATAGGAGAGTTTACTACACAACAGTTATTTGTTTTTTTACATTTTCATTGTTTCTTTTTTGCAATATTTCAAAACTTTGCTTCAGATTCACTTGACAATTTGACCTTTCATTGCCTAAATGGAAAATGTACAACAAAACCGTCATAAAATGTGTTAATGTGGTGTTGTTGCTGTTGGTGCTACAGTCAGTGGACTCCGTTCTAACAAGACATCGTCCTCATTTCACGTTTTGGTCGGACTTTAAGAGCTTATGTTTATTGAATAAAACACACAGATGCCTGACAAACAGCTCACACTTGTCATTAATAGGTTAAATTAACAAAATGGTCAAATATGTCTAAAACATGAAGAGGAGATTAAAAGTGCCTTTCGGATCATTTTCATTAATTTTCTTTATTTTGATTTAATGCTTGCGACATCCGATCAAAATACAAAAAATTAAATTAAAAATTAAAAAAGCACAAAAGGGTTGCAGTTGTATTTTTGTCTGTCTTTTACATTGTTTTCATTTAATGTAGTCTTTAACATCATCTTTGTCTCGTTAATTCCTTATAATTTTTCTTCTTCATGATGATTTCGTCTTTTACGAATAATGTAAATCCACTCCAGTTTCTTCAACATACACTCAGGACCAAAAGTCACCCATGAAACTTTAAAGAAATAATGATTTGACATTTACAGTCAGTTACAGCTGTTGTCTGATATGGTAGACTTTTTTTTTTTTTTTAACTTTTTGTCCAAACCTACCATCAAACAAAAACATTTCATGATGTTTGAGTCCAGCCCTGCCTTTTGTCCAAATACGACTAAAACATTCTTCAACAGCATCAGAGCAGCTTCTTGTCATCTGTAAACTGTTTTTTCTCTTGTTTCTTGAGATTCGGTTAATAAATCCTACCATTGTAAGACTTTGCAACAGCACATATGCAAAAAAAAAACAAAAAACAAAAATGCAGAGCTACACTGAGATATCTCTACTGCGCTGTTCTTTTCTGGAAATAATCTTTGTAAAATGGCTGTTACCTGAAACTGAAGGCCGAGTTCCAGGGTATTTTGGTATTTTACCGAGAGTTGCATCATGGGTTGTTTTGTTTAGCACTAATGCTGTGGAAAAAAAGCTGCCCACTGCAAAGGACAGTCCATTAAAAAAAAAGAAAGAAAGGAAATATATCTGAAAAAAGTGTTGCATTGTTTCCAATCAAGGCAATTATCTAATGTAAAAAAGCTCAAACATTTAGTTGCTGGGTCATTCAAACCCTGTCACTGTAATTCACCTGTAAACCATCTGTGTTCTGTTTTCTGGCAGTTGTTTTTGTTGAGCTTTTAGCTGATGTTTTTCTGATTAAGTAGATGTATAGAATGTGTATATTACATAAACGAGACCACATGTGCTTCTCCAAACCATGGTTCAGTGTTGGCTTCTTAAGGTACCACATATGGGGGGCTCGTCCGGGATCTAAAGAATAACATTTGTTTTGAGATATTCAGAGAATTATTTCAATGTAACATAAAACACTGGATTAGCCGACAGCAGAGGCTTCATTCACACAAAACCAGACTAGACTACTTGCTTGGTTTAGATATTTGCCCATTTTAAGTGCTCGTTGTTCATAGCGTGTTCTGTTTTCTGGCAATTGGTTTTGTTGAGCTTTTAGTTGATGTTCTTCTCGTTATGTGGAAGTACAACGTGTATATTGGTACAAGCTTTACATAGTGTTACCATGGGAACACCAACGGAACACCGTCATCTATGAAAACACTCAAATTAAAGCTGCTTCACTGCTGCTTCTCCTCAGGATTTACTGTTTACTGATGGTCACCAAACCATCTGAAACATGCAGTACTGCCATCTAGTGGACTGGAGTCATTACACACTGTCAGCCACGGGCTTTGGCAGTCTCATTTTTCTCTTCTGGTACGTGGAAATGCAACACATAGTGGCACAATCCAACATTCCAGTTCGGTCCAGTGTTTGACTTCATATCAAACTGGGTTGACAGATTTTACATCAGCCCAAGCCTATGCTGCTGTTGGCCTCAGCCACTTTGTGAAGGTCTTGGACAAACTTTCAAGACCAGTCAAAACCTGAAGAGATCGTATGAAACTGTCTCTTCACTGTCGCAGTTACTCATTCCTTCAAACATTTCTTCTAGGTGTAAAACATCATCACCTGAAAGATGATCGTTATTGCAGTGTTATGGTGAGAAAATTAACCAGTTTGATTTTATAATTTGTAAAAATGGTTTCCCATAATGCATTGTTTGCATCTGGTCCAATCTTAGTAAGGTTATTTCACATGGCTGCCAGTTTGAAAATGAAGTGGTAGGAGCATCACGTGGTATCTAGGAAGTGGTTTAGGTCTTCACTCTGGTCTCAGTTTAGGTCTTTTGGTATAAAAACCCATGATGCAACACACTATGAACTACACGGAATCTGGATTAGGTTCTTCATCTGTGATTCTTGTTATTTTTGGGAAATGCTTCTTCAGATCTGGACTGAAAGTGCAATTTCACCGTCTGAAGGAAAGACAATTCCAGAAAAAACAAAAAAGTGTCCTTAAGAGTCTTTTCAAGTCACGTCTGATTCATGGATCTCTAGCACCATTTGAGAACTCGTCATTTGTTGGGTGACATCATTTCTTCTTCCCGTTCACAGTTGTCTTCTCTCTCCTAACCACCATTGCTTCAGCAGATGTCTTCAGCTCCACTTTTATGGCGTTTCGGTCCCTCGACATCTTCTCTCCTGTGAGCTTTTCCTTTTCTTCTTTCTCTTGGGCAAGTCTTTCCCTCTCCAGCCTCTCTTTTTCAGCTTTTATTTTCGTGATTCTTTCCTTTTCCTTAGCGATTCGTTCTCGCTCAAGTCGTTCTTTTTCAGCTTTTTCCCTTTCTTTAGCGATTCGTTCTCGCTCAAGTCGTTCTTTTTCAGCTTTTTCTTTAGCAACTCTTTCCCTTTCTTTCGTGATTCGTTCTCGCTCAAGTCTTTCTTTTTCAGCTTTTTCTTTAGCAAGTCTTTCCCTTTCTTTAGCGATTCGTTCTTGCTCAAGTCGTTCTTTTTCTGCTTTTTCTTTGGCGAGTCTTTCCCTTTCGATTCTCTCTTTTTCTTTAGCAATTCGTTCTCTCTCCAGTCGCTCTTTTTCAGCCTTTACTTTTGCAATTCTTTCCTTTTCTTTAGCGATTCGTTCTTGCTCAAGTCGTTCTTTTTCAGCCTTCTCTTTAGCAATTCTTTCCTTTTCTTTAGCAATTCGTTCTTGCTCAAGTCGTTCTTTTTCTGCTTTTTCTTTGGCGAGTCTTTCCCTTTCGATTCTCTCTTTTTCTTTAGCAATTCGTTCTCTCTCCAGTCGCTCTTTTTCAGCCTTTACTTTTGCAATTCTTTCCTTTTCTTTTGCGATTCGTTCTTGCTCAAGGCGTTCCTTTTCAGCCTTCTCTTTAGCAAGTCTTTCCTTTTCGTTAGCGATTCGTTCTTGCTCAAGTCGTTCTTTTTCGGCTTTTTCTTTGGCAAGTCTTTCCCTTTCGATTCTCTCTTTTTCTTTAGCAATTAGTTCTCTCTCCAGTCGCTCTTTTTCAGCCTTTTCTCTCACAATTCTTTCTCTTTCCATCCTCTCCTCCTCTTTCTCCATCCTTTCTTTCCTCTCCGTCTCCTCTTTCTGCACCCTTTCCTTCCTCTCCTTCTCCTCTTTCTCCATCCTTTCTTTCCTCTCCTTCTCCTCTTTCTGCACCCTTTCCTTCCTCTCCTTCTCCTCTTTCTCCATCCTTTCCTTCCTCTCCTTCTCCTCCTTTTCCATCCTTTCCTTCCTCTCCTTCTCCTCTTTCTTCATCCTTTCCATCCTCTCCTTCTCCTCCTTTTCCATCCTTTCCTTCCTCTCATTCTCCTCTTTCTCCCTCCTCTCCTTCTCCTCATTTTCCATCCTTTCTTCCTCCTCCTTCTCCATCCTCCTCCTCTCTTCTTTCAGCCCCTCCTGGGCATCCTTCAGCGTCTTAGTCTTTAGCTCCCATGCCGCCTCCCTCTGCTCCTCCTCCTGGGCAATGAAGGCCCTGATCTCAGCCAGGGCAAAGCGAGCAATCCTCTTGGCCTCCATCTTCTCGTGGATCATCCTCAGCTCCTCTCGGAGAGCCGAGCGAAGAAGGATTCCTCGAACCGGAAACTCTGAGGTCCAGAGTTAAAGTCAGGTTAAAATAAAACACTCGGATTCTTCGCTACTGATGCACAGCAACTCAAATCAGATGCAAAACAGTAAAGGATGGGGCCACCGTCAACACATGCAAGATACTAAGCAACGCTATTTAAGATTATTCTATATAGGAGCCAAACGTCACAAATGAATATTATTTGGTTTTTTTTTTTTGTAGGGATGATTTTTTTCAGATTCCAATTTCCGCCCAATTTGAAGTGGGTTGCACCAGTAAAATAATGACATAATAATCTATAAATGATGAACTCTTAATATTGCTCTTTGTTTTATTACAAAAAATTAAATTTACACTATGAACATGTTTATGATTATGAACTGAATAGCCTACTGAAAAATGCCACAATGTGTCTATTATTAGAATATACTGTATGATAACTCTATATAGTAATTTGCAGCTGTAATTTTTCATAATGTTAAATAAAAAATAACTGCCATCAATAAATATTCACACAAGGCAATCCTAGAATGCACTGCAGGTGTCACATGACCCATGCTGTATCACATGCAGACAGGTGTTTCTACCTTTACTCGTGTTTTTTGTTGCATTCTTCAGTGCTGCATTCTCGTCTGACACAGAGGAAACAAAGCTTTACACAGAGTTCGACACAGAACACGAAACTGGGAAAACTCCAGCTGACATGGAAGCCCCGCCCCCTCCTGGCAGTGGTGGGAAGGGGCGGGGCCTTAGGACATTAGTCAGTTAGGACGAGTTATGAGTAAAACGACTCAGACAAACCAGGATCAGATTTCAACCCAGTGGGAGGTTTGATTACCCAGAAGCCTCTAGTGTCTATTCTTCCACAGGTCAGTAACAGCACAACCATCACACCAACCCAGAGCGAAGCCATGACACCACACACATTAACACACCATGAATGGGACGTCATTAAACTGAAGCAACATCAGCGAGACATCCAAAAACCCTGCTCAGTCCGACCCAGTCATGACGATCACGATAATAACTCATATCCTGCTAAACAAGTTTATTTAGTCTGTTGATAGTGAACAAATATTAGTTTTAGTTTTTGTCTTTTCGTGCCATTGTGTTTTCACCTTGACCATCACCTTCTGGAACATTTTCATCTCATTACGTCTATTGCAACATTTTTGACAAGTTATGGCTTGCATCTCATTGCATTTTTTGTGTCATTTTCATCTTGTTTTGCGGCATCTTTGTCTTGATGTATCTTTTGTGATATTTTTGTCTTGTTGTGTCATGTGATTTTCATCTTATGTGTTTTACATCAATTTCTTTTTTGTGTCTTTAGCAACATTTTTGTCATGTATCATTTATGACTTTCCACCTGATAGCGTCATTGCAACATTTTCATCTTGTTAGGTCTTGCGTCATTTTTATCTTGTGTCTTTTGCATTATTTTCGTTGTTTTGCGTCTTTGGCAACATTTTTGTCTAAAGTCTTTTGTGATATTTTTGTCTTGTTGCTTATTTTGCAGCATTTTTCTCCCGTTGTGCCGTTTCCAACAATTTTTACTTGCGTCCTTTGCTAAATTTTTTTCTTCTTTAGGCCCAATAGTGTCTTGTTACGTCTTAGCATTACTGTCTGTGGCATCTTTTACGTTGTTTCCATTTTACATCTTTTATGAATAATTTGTTAATTAGAACCATAAATAACCAACTAGTTTCATTCTTCAACTTTCAACACATGAATATTGTCTGACACTCTTGTAACCCTGATCCTGCTGTAAGGTTTTAGCTCCAGTGTAAGAGCTCTGAAATTAACTCCCATCAAACTCCAAATCTCAATGTACTGAATGAATGAATTTCCTTCTTGATTTAATTAGCATTTCCACTTTTTACACACAAAATGAAAACAGCTGGTTGGAAACAGACCTTCAGAATCCTCTAGAATCCACTTTTCACAGCCTCATTTTACTTTGGTCTCTTCTCAAACACGTCTCAGTCAAATGTAATGAAACAATTACATATATGACATGAAAAAGTCGATTTAGTGAGTTAAAAAGCTACCTTTAAAAGAAGTCTACGACAGTAAAATAAATCACCTTACAGATGCAGACACCGTTTTCTGATGAATTCACTACTGTTCCTTTATCTGTAAAGAGGATTTGATGATGATAACAAAAGTACAGAAAATTAATAAACTGAACCTTAAGTGTAACAAACATAAATGAAGCAGTTACAAGTTCACTGTGATGTAAGGTGATAATTAAAAAGGTAATAAATTCATCTAAAACTTGGAGAAACTGTAATGAGCTACAACAGGCCACACACAGACAGATAAAACAACAAATAACCAATGAATATATAATCAACTGCAGTGGGAGGTCGGGTTAAATGTACATGTAGGGTCACAACTACGGACTTCATTTTCGATTAATACTTTGATTCCATTGCTCATAGTTTTATGACAATGACTGAAAAATGCAATAATGCATTAACAGACCATTGAATGTGATTTTAATGAGTGAAATACAATGATCTAAATGTGCACAAGAAGATCTGAATAAAAATACATCATTTCAGAGCTAATGTTGATATGAAGAATAAAGATAAGCGGGTTTTGCTGCTGTTAGCCAGCTAACACTTCCTCCAATACAGAAGCCCCTTTAACCAGGAACTTTTATTTCCATGGTTTTATTTACCTGGGTAAAAGAATTCCAGGTCATTTTTACTGAATAAAACCAACACTATGTTGTAGATTAATTTGAGGTCTGGGTGCATCGTCCTGCCTGTAGGGGGCGCCAAGACATCTGTGACAGTGGAACTAGACCATTTTCCATCGCAGGAACTTTAACTGTACTCTGGATTCTGAAAAACCTCATTTCCACTTAAATTACCCCGTAAAAAACGTTCCCTGGACACCAAAATTTTCTTGACAAAAGTTCCTGTATTTGCGAAATACCCTAAGAAAGAAATTCAACAGGAATTCAAGTCGACAACTGGAAACGACAGAGTCAGATCTGAATAAATTTCCTGAATCTTTGAGGTGGAAACTCAAACTACACAGATTACCAGGAATTCTTTTACCAGGTGAATAAATTCCCGGAAATAAAACAGGGTTTCTGCAAGTACCAGCAAATCTAATTTAATGGTTTTTAATGACCTGCAGAAACCCTGTAAAAGTTCCAGGGAATGTTGGCGGGAAGTGTCTGTTACATTTGACTTCATAATAGAAGGCAGTGATGAGCAGAATATTACAGTGCCAGCAGCATATGATGTATTTACAGCCCAGTTTCACGCTTCGGAAATGTGGTCATTGGGAATGTTTTAACAATCAGAAGTTCAGTCATCATCGGTACCATGAGGTGAAGCGTAGTGATGGTCATGATCTGTTTCTGATCAGATGATGAGTGTTCTGGTCCGGTCGGCACCATCACATCTCATGTCTCGTCAAAGTCGCTCAGATATTAATGCTGCCATTTTGCTTCTTCCAGCAAGTCAACCTCGAACACCAACGCCATGTCCATGCTAAAACATGGATGCAGGTGTTTTCTTCCTCCATTTTTAAAAATATCTCTGTCTGTAATACGACACAAAAACATCTCCAAACATAAGAGAACCCATGGTTTGTGCGGACCTTTAGATAATACCAGATGAAGCAGATGCATAAGGTTGAACAGTGACAGCGTGTTCAAGTAAAAGTTAAAGTTACCGTAAACGTGGTGGTTTGTGTTGTTGAAGTGTATTCTTAATATTCTACAGATTTCACCACGACACCGGGATGTGCTGATGCTGACCTCGATGGACTGCAGGTCATGCACTGACTGTTTCAGCGGCAGCTTCATTACACAATAACATTCATGCATTTGTTAATATGGTACGCCATCAGATGTCTTCTAAAACATCTTCACTTTTTTTTTCAGTGACATAAAACGTAGTTCATGCGTGGAGATGAAAAACAAATGTGAGATTTTACAAAATATGTGATCTTAATGTTTACTCGCTGCCTGACGTCCTGATAGGGACGCTGTGATTAATAATCTAATCTAAATCATTTCCACTTCACCGGTCAGTGTCACGGTTCTATGGCTGGAATTTGACGTCTGAAATCGAAATATTTTAACTAAAAAATGACAGATTATCAAAACAGCTGATGATTAATTACTAGTCGACCACTGATCAATTAATCGACTCAGTGCTGCAGACGTATTTACATGTTTCCATTTAAGGACGTTCAGTCTCATTTGGCGTTGCCTTGGAAACCAGTCCGTCCATCACCACCTTCACCCTGTGGTCCTCCTGCAGCTGGGCGGGGCTACACCCCAGCTTGGTCCTCATTGGTCGGGACCAGGGAGCCTTTCTATTGGCTGTGTCTCTGCGTGCTGCTCTGCTATTGGTTCTGCAGCTCCAGTACGAGCTCTTTGACTTCCACGTCACCGGAGGAGGTGGCCCCGCCTTCCTCCCGTATCTCTGCCCCCTCCTCTGCCTCCTCCCCTGCCCGCTCTACAGGCAAGGACACTACATCATAGAGGAAGGTGAAGAAGCCATAGATCCAATCAGAGCCCTCCTCAGCTAAAATATTAAGAACCTCCTCGAGCGACTCGGCGTTCGCGCTACCGCCGCCATCTTTGGTCAAGCCTGACGAAAGAGAGAGAAAAAGGGAGGGAGGAGGAGGTGAAGGGAAAAAGGAGGCGAGACAGAGGGAGGTGATGTGGACTAAAACGGGTAAGGAAAAGGGAAAGAGGAGGAAATGGTAACAAAAAAATGGCCAAAAAATTAGGGGTGAAGATGCAGGAAAAAGAGAAAGATAGTGAGTTCAAGAAGTTGCAGATGATAACAGGCAACAAATAAGCCTTCACTTCCTGTCTCGGTCTCGTCAGGCCAAACCAGGGATGTATTATGTATCTAAACTTAGGAAAGATGCTCATTGGACGGGCAGGGTACCATTAAGAAAATGTTCATTACCTGAGTTTTCTATCATAATAGACCCCGCCTCCAAGAGCTGAGTAAAATGAATGTCGAATAAATATGGAGAGGAAGGCTGGAGATATGAACGGAGAAATGCTCATATCAGTCAATAACGATGATCATCACGAAAAATGTCAAATTATTTTTTTCCAGTTTAGTCTGACTTTAGTGTCCACGTTATTTGTGGCTTTAAATTAGAAACGATGCAACAAGACAAAACACACCTGTAGTCTCTGACTTTGTGATTTAACACTTATTGTGTTCATTATTGTTTATTTAGTGGAGTCTCTCAAGATCTCAATCTTGTGATATGATTGGGGGGGAAAGGGGCGGAGCTATGGGAGCAAAAGGGTCTAATAATAGAAAAATTACCTGAATGGAAATAAACAAAATTCAGAAATAAGAACTCAAAAACATGTTTAGATTTGGTAGAAGTGTAAAAGCCTGTCTGCATAAGTGGTAAAAGTTAATGAGGTGAATGTAAACAGAAGTGAGTGAATAATTGTGTGTTTATATGTGGCCAATAAGTCTCTAACTTTCACTAAACAGATATTACCTTGACAAACCAAACTAAAAGATGGCAAAACCCAAGTAAAATATAGTAAACACCAGACTAAAAGATGGTAAAATCCAGTGCAAAGATGGTAAAACTAGAGTAAAATACGGTAAAATCTGATTAAAAGATGGTAAATGTGGTGTAAAATTGAACTAAAAGATGATAAAACCGGGTTGAAAGATGGTATTAACTGCATTTACACTAAATGTTTTCAGATGTGGGTTCCCTTTGGTCATACATGTATTCGTGCGTCATGTATTGCAGGTGAACCTGTTGGTTTAGTCTGGTCACTGTTAAACACCGACACACCACTGTAAACCACATCAATCCAACGCCACGGCAACACTAGTGTTTTGAAAGAAGTGGACTTGCCGAGCAGAACTTTGGCGTCTTCCACGTCGAAGTCTCCGTCTCCATCAGTGTCATAGGCCTTCAGTTTACCTGGACGAGGAAGAGGAGGGTGGAGTCAGTCTCTGTTCACCGGGTTTAAGGTGGACACGACGATATCATTAAAACCTCACATTTTATACATAAAACATGGTTTATTTATTTTGTTTATTTACTGGAGTCTCTCAAGAAAAAGGGGTGGAGCTATGGGAGCAAAAGGGCCTAAGAATAGAAAAATGACTTGAATGGAAATGAAGAAAATTCAGAAATAAGACCTCAACAATATGTTTAGACTTGGTAGAAGTGTAAAAGTCTGTCTGCATAAATGGTGAAAGTTAATGAGGTGAAAGGAAACAGAGATGAGTGAATAATTGTGTGTGTTTATATGTGGCCAAAAAGTCTCTAACTTTAACTAAATGGATATTACTTTGACAAACCAAACTAAAAGATGGCAAAACCCAAATAAACTATAGTACAAACCTGACTAAAAGATGGTAAAATCCAGTGCAAAAATGGTAAAACCAGATTGAAATATGGTAAAAACCAACTAAAAGATTGTAAAACCAGATTCAAGTATGATAAAACTCAACTAAAAGGTGGTAAAATAAAACTTAAAGACTTATAACCAGATTTAAAAGATGGTATGGTCACATCTAACAAAAGACAAAAATGCCAGAAAAGATGCAACATGATGTGCAGAATCACAGGATAACTTTGGCTTCTTTTCTCGGACACCAAAGCTGTGACAAATACATTAATTACAATAATAATCTACAACCTAATGGATGAATGTTTTCAGTGATTTTTCAGTAAAATGTGCAGATTTTTTCAGCATTTTTTTGACAGATATTTGGGTTTGTGTAAATAATCTACATATTCATCCAGCCTAAACCTTAAATGATTTGTTTTTTTGTTTTCTTTTTGAGGAATCACAGTGAAAACGTTGGCCATCACATGCACCGATGGAGGTTTAACTCTGGAAACGGTACCTTGTAAAACGTCTGAAAAGTTCAGACGGAACTCCTTGGCTCTGGCTGCAGCAGAGAGAAATCAGCAGAGAAAAACGTACATTTATTAACACAAAAAAAAAAAAACGACCATGCACATTTCACAATAAGAGCCTCTGCTGCTGAAAGGCTTTTACTGTGGAGGAACTAAAACTGACGTTGAGCTTCACTCAAGTCAGATTCACATGAACAACTTCACAGTTTAACAGTGTCATGATCGGCTTTGATCATGTTTTGTTGCTTGTCATAAATATGTTGTCCAATGTTTGTTACTTATTATTATTATTATTATTATTACTACTACAACCACTACTACTACTACTACTACTTATATTACTTGTATATCATTGTTACAACTACTGCTATTATTATTATTATTATTATTATTATTATATCATCATTATTACTACTACTACTACTAACTTATATCACTTATTATTTATATTTCACTTCTATTATTACTAATTTTATTATTTATCACTACTAGTACTTCTAATGTGCCTATACTTATTACTGTTATTACTATATTCTTTTCTTTATTATCTTCTAATTCTTCTTATACGTGTACATTTGATGTTGTGTTGCTACTGGAACCTTAATTTCCTGGAGGTTCTGCCCAAGGGATTAATAAAGTGCTATCTAATCTAATCTAAACACAATTTACTTAATAATATTTTCTAGTTTTAAGAACCCCAGACAGCTATTCTATATTTACACCCTGAGGAGGTTATACTACCTCACAGTTACGGTTTTAACAGGAGTCTCTGACAGAAACATGTCTCTAGGTCAAATGTGAGATAAGACTGCAGATCAGAAGTTTGTTTGTTGTTTACTTCCTGTGTTATGTTCACGTATCTGAGTGATAAATCGGATGTGAAAGCCATGTGCGACGGTCAAAGCCATGCAGAGACTGCAGCAGGTTCCTGTCTGAAGCCAAACCAGTGTAAGATATGAATCTACATCTTGGAAACTTGACAACACTGTCGACATGGAGGAAACACAACAGCATTTTCAGACTTGGTTGTTGGTTTCATTTTGTTTGTTTTTCGTTTGGATTAAAATCACATAAAGTTGTAAATATGACACAAATGTAGCTAAAACCTGAGGAGAATCTGAGTGTACAAATGAAAGGGATACTGATCCGCTCAGAGTGTGTGTGTGTGTGTGTGTGTGTGTGTGGGGGGGGGGGGTCCTGCTTGGCGTTTGTGTAGGTGTGGGTCAGTGACTGGTTGCGTTGTTGTAATGTTGAGGAGTTGACCGCCGCCTACATTTAGCCCGTCAGACCGTCGACAGCCTCTCATCAGACCGGATCAACCACGCCTGATTTATACTCAGGACTTATTCTGAACACTTATGGAATTACAAACCCCTGAAGCAGGGCGCTCACATTCTGGTTCAGGGGACACATTCACCCCAGTATGATCTCAAGTCAACCAGTAAAATAAAAAGCACAATCAAAGTATGATAATGTTTACATCTACAAAGGTTCCTTAAAAATGTGAATAACAGGAACGACTTCAAATGTCTTAAGAAAAATAAGTGCCATTTAAAAACGACTCAGATCACAGTGGATCTACAAACACACCAAATATTTACTAACAGGCAGAATGTTGGTGACTTCTGCTCAGACATCTCAGGTTGGTCATATTGGTTCAGGGAGTAGACCCTTTGGTGGGCCAGAGTAGACCCTTTGGTGGGCCAGAGTAGACCCTTTGGTGGGCCAGATTGGCCCTTTGGCAGGTGGACTGGACCCTTTGGCGTGCTGGATCTGGCCCCCAGGCCGTATGTTTGATGCCTGTGTCCTAAAGATTAAAATCTGCAAAGGCCAAACACTGTTTAACCCTCAATGGTCTACAATCACGCCGGCGTCATCACATCACATGACGTCTTCAAAGCGTCGTCATGACAACAGTAAAACGCTGCTATTGACTTCAGACTTGAAACTCAGTCCCAGTTTTTGTTTGTCGTTGATAAACCAGATCAAAGCCCAGACATCAGTATCTGTTAGACCTTTACTGTCTTCATGTATTTTCCTATAATTAACTGATTGCACTTATTTATGTATATTTAATTATCATATTGAAAATTTTGTCTAGTACATATGGAGTGTTTTAATATGCATGTATTTATATTTTTTTTGTTGTATTGATCATTTCTGTCCGGCTAGTTTTTATTATACATGAGTGGAGAAACTGTAGCACACAACAATTTCAATAAATTTCAATAAAGTCTTCTGATTCTGACTTCATGAATATTTGTTCACTTTTTTGTCATATTTCAAGGATTTTGGGTTCATTTTTTCCTTATTTCTTAAGTATTTTGCTCATTTTATTCTTATTTTACAAATATTTTGTATATTCTATCCTATTTTTTCTCTTAAAATGGTACATTTTCTCAGTTTAACGTGTATTCTGTCCTGTTGTGAATAAAATATGTGTTTATACAACGTCCCCACTTTTTTTGGAATTGTAATAGGTTAATCTTCACATTTATTATAATATTACCCTCTGTGTTTTGCATTTTTCAGTGAACATCATCTATTTTCCTATATTCAATATTATTGACAAACCTGCCACCTCTAAATGACAGCCAAAGGCTGAAGGACAGACTAAAGGACTAGAGGACAGAGAACCAGGATGACATTGGTGCTCACCGATGACGCTGTCGTAGTCCACGATGTCAAAGTAGACCACGGCCATGGAGCTCCAGACGCCCAGCAGACCCAGGACCACCACCCAGGTGAACATGGAGTACTTAGGAACACCTCCAGCACCTCCACCTCCTCCTCCTCCTCCTCCTCCCTCGGTCTTCTTTCCATTCTTACTTTCCACAGGTGGCGTCTTCGCCTCTGAGCATCAAACACAGATAGAAAACATGACAACAGACACACAACTCCAGGTCCAATCAGCGGAGTCAGACACATGATGAGAGGGGGCTGAGATACAGCAAACGTCTACCGCTCCAACAGCCGCACTGTGCAGTTTATGTTGTACAATGTTTGTTTGCTGACAACTTATTTTTCTTCTTCTTATTATTATTATTATCATCATCACTATTACTATTATTATTACTTACATACTTATGTTACTTATTACTTACAGTATATCTCGTTGTTACAACTACTATTACTATTATCACTTTCATAAAGTTTTATCCTGATTATTAAACTATACACACACACATATGTATGTATGTAGTGCATGTTATAACATAATTAGTTATTTATAATTATTATTATGATTATGATTAATACTTTGCTATTTGTTATTTCTACTTGTATTTTCTAATATGCAGTTGCCTGTTTTTTCACTACTGTTTTTATAGTTTATTGTTATTACTATTTTATTGCAATATTTATTATATGTGTACATTCAGTGTTTGTGCTGCTATTGGAACCTCAATTTCCTGAGAGATTTGCCACCCCAAAAATCAATAAAACTCTATCTAATCAAATCAAATTATTTTAGAACCTTGTAGATCTGAGTCCTAAAGAACAGGCTTCGTCCTGTGTCGTTCTCATGTTCTGCCCATAAAGAATATTAATCACTGTCACTAATCACTGTTTTGTGTGTGTGTGTGTGTGTGTGTGTGTGTGTGTGTGTGTGTGTGTGTGTGTAAATTTGTTTTTGTTGGTGGTTGCATTGTGATTTTTATAAGACGGAAATAAAACATTCATAAATTCAAAGAATAAGAAGAGATTAAACCCCTAAGGAGGCGATCGATCAATATGGCTGCCGCTGCAAAGGTCAGGCCGACCCAGAAATAGAGTGAGAGACCTCGAGTCAACATGACCCCGAGGGAGGGAGGGAGGGAGGGAGGGAGCGATGCCAACAGCTGTGTGTCCTCCTCAGTTATTAATGACTGAAACGACGCCCACTGTCAAACCTCCATCAGTCTTAATTAACTGGAAATAGACCGGGCCGAAAGCAACAGAACAGAACAATGCACACTGTTTCAGAAAGATACGAGTCCAAAGCACTGGGACGGGATGCTCACCGTTGAAATGCAGCATGGGAATTGTAGTCCAAGACAGAAACAACACCAGTCAGCTGAGCGTCTAAGCTTCACTAACAAGTACTTTTCATTGGACTGACGTGACATTTGCTCCAAACACTTGGAATAATGTACAACTTGATTTACTTCAGTTGTTGCTAAATGTTCAGAGTAAATGAGTAAATTTATTTATACAAGACTGAAAGCTACAAAGTGCATCACAGTCTAAAGTCAAATGAATAATAAATGAAAGTACATGCAAGTCAGTTGATTTAATATAATGAATGAAACTAGATGACTGACTGGAATATTTCAGCTATTCTTTTCCCTTATTATCCCTTACTTATTCTATTTTACAAATATGATAATATGAACCACCGCCTTCTGCTGACACCAACAGTAGAGTTTAGAGCTGAACGATGTGGCCAAAACATTTGACCTCCTTTCTGTCCCCAGTGTTAGGCATGATTTAATCGTTTCTTTTCCAGCTACATGAACTGAAGACAAAGTGTGATTGAAAATATTCGGTCTTTAATAAAACTATGTAAGACTGGAGAAACATATGCATAATACACTGTAGGACAGGCTGTATTGTGAATTTTTGTTTGAGCATGGAAAATTTCCAGGGAAATAAGATGGAATTTATGATTTAAGACAACTTTTACTGTTTTCAGACAGCAAAACACTAATTAATTAAATTAATTCAATATATTTCCCAGAAGTAGAAGAGGTAGATAGTGGATTTTTAAGGCTGGTATTAAAAAAAAAAAAAAAAAAAAAAAGCAATTCCTCCCTGCAAAATGCTGACAATGAAAACACATGCATGTCTGTAAATATTTTGATGAATATTGAACTGAACACAAAGACATACCAGGATCATTGGACGTTAAACTCAAAGAAATGAGTTCAAACATCTAGGTTTTATTTTGCAGCACCAACTTCTATCAGTCATAAAAGTTTGTAAAACATCCAAATGGTGCAGATTAATCACTCATGTCAAAATACAAACTCAAATACAAGTAGTCAAGTCCACAAAATAAAATTAAAAATAAAAATGCAAAACTTAAACAAAATAAAACCTCGTAGAGTCAAATCACACCAAATCAAACCAAACCATGCCATGCCATGCCGTGTCAGGCCTTAAAAGAAGTGCCTCTTATGTGTGATTTAATCCCAGACTCAGATCTGGTCTTAATTTGATCACAACATGCGCTAATCCAGGTAAAACCAAGCTGAACAGGGCCAATGAAAACCACAAACATCCTGGTTCTGGTTTCACACTGCATCACCCATCCTACCTGTATCCATGACAACCGGCTGTACGTCCGCCTCCACAGGTAGGAATTCCTCCGCCTCCTCCTCTTGAACACCTCCTATCCGAGCCAAACCAGGCCATGTGAGAACCACACCCGACAAAACCGGGTCAAACCTCGACAGTACACCGGTCCTACCTGCCTCCTGTCCCTCCTCTTCTTCAGCATACACCTCCTCCACCTCCGCCTCGGTGTGGATCTCCTCTACAGGAGCTGAGGAGGAAGACGAGGAGGTGCCATAGTGGTGGTAGCGCTGCATGGACCGCCTTGGGTCTCAGATACCGGCTGAACCAGAACCCAAAAGACAAAAACCCAAACCACAGGCACGCAGCAGGATGTAAATGACACCGCCACAATACAGCTTTAAAAACAAAAGAAGAAGAAGGAGGAGGAGAGGAAGAGCAGGAAAAACAAAGAAGAAGAAAATTAAGAATGAGAAGAAAGAGAAATGGAAGAAAAACAAGAATAAGAACAAAGAAAAATGAAAACAAAGAGAAGAAAAAAACAAGGAAAAGAAAGAAAAAGGATAAAAATAAAAATCAGACAAAATAAACCAATGAGTGATGACAAAGTAACGTCTGGAAGTATAAAAACCACCCAACTGTTCCAAATCCAAACAGAAGAAAAAGTCAACCCAGAAAAATAAAATCACCAAAACTAGATCGAGTCATGAGCCAATAAGGAACCAACAATAACCTCTGAAAACGTCCAAAAAACACCTAATAATTGCTGGTCCGAACTGAAGACCGGCGGTGAAGCAGGACAACGTCTGAAAGTCGACCTGATCCACACTAATATTAGCACTGACAAACCGAGTGTGTGTCGGATGCCAGAGAGGACACAACGGTCCATTCAATAACCTTGACACTGTTTGTTCACATGCACACGCTGCTGAATGTCCTCCTGTCTCTTTAAAGGGACAGGACGCCATGTCCTGAAGACCTGACCTACCCAGTCTGTGCTGTTCCTTCATCAGGTCCAGGTTTTACACATTTATGTCCAGAGACAATGACACAGAACCAAAGTTAGGTGAAATCCTACCAGTTCAAGCCTAAACCTTCTACAAACCAAGAGCATTTGTTTAGAACCCTTTATCGGACAAGTGACTATTTTTGGTCATTTCCACATACATTATAAGACACTGACAGCAACAGTCACAGTGAGGACAGTGAGTCCTCAATCTGAGGTCCAATGTGGCCTCCAGGGTCTGTAAGGTCCACCTGTGCATGAACAGTGAGTGTACCTGCTTTGTTAGGTACCATGAAGTACTGGTACTAATGTAAGTACTGATGTTCAAAGGGTTAATGTGGATGTGGACAGGGGTCTGGATCAGCACTGATGTTGGTCTAATGGGACAAAAGGCATGTTCTGATGGGATCAAATACAGGTTCCTTTCACATTACATGTGGTTTTCTTGTATATGTTTTATATTTACTTCTTGGATTTTTTTTGCCTCATACAGGCAAGGAACCAAATATGGTAACTTCAGTGACCTTGATTTTCAATACAACAACAAAAAAAATTCATAGTCTTGTTATGCCCTCCTACACTACTACACTAAGGTTGAAACTTGGAATTTCAGAGTATTTCTATGACTGAACTATAAAGGGTTAATAAATATGGATCAAGTCTCGACTGGTCCAGAAAACCATGTTTCACTAATCTGCATTGACCTTTTGTTTAAGATTAGATGCAACACTTCCATTTGATTAATTTTAACCTCTAATAAACAAGCGCTAATTTTGTGGCAGATCCCAATGAAACACTAACCTTCACTTTACAAGTGATTTAGACTTAGTTGCATACAAAAATACTCTGGAAAAAAAAGGAAAGTAAGCGTGAAGAGATAAAATCAATACATAATATAATTAGAATACATTAATAAAGCAGAAAAAATACAGGACTTGCATATGTACAAATTTATCACCATTTTATCATAATATTAAATGTATTTAATATTATGATAAAATATTATAATCATCATAATTATAAATATTATAATCATAAAGCATAATCCAAAATACAGAGTATTTTGGATTATGAATTGTAAATTGTGTATTTTGTTATATTTCATTTACTGATCACGTAGATGCTCATTTTATCTTAAACTGGTCCATTTTCTCAGTTCTCACTTCTTTCACTTGATAACTCTAAAATTTTTCACAACAACTACCAGTTTTAGGAGACCGTTGTCAAACACGACAGGTACAATGCTGTTTTTTAACAGCTGCCCTACGTCTTAGTTGGTAAATTGATTTTCACATTCACAAAAATGCCAAACATGCTTCCTCCAACTAGACTGATGTAAAAGCATCATGACACATGATGAGCGTCACATGTCAGCCCTTAGTTTTCAAGTTGCTGTGTGGGCTCCAGTATTTTTCTTAAGTTTATGGAAGACTTAGATTTGTGGTTAGATAAGATAAGATATTTGTCACTTTGTATCCGCAGCCAACAGTAAAATAGACTAAAATGACATGCAGCACATAAGATTAAAAAAAATATAAATATGAATGTATTCTATCTATCTATCTATCTATCTATCTATCTATCTAATGTATTCTATTCAATCTATCTATCTATCTATCTATCTATCTATCTATCTATCTAATAAAACCTGCTGTTATCATGAAACCTTTTGAGTTAGTTTTGAGGCTGTTCACATTGATTTGTGGCTTAGGTGATGCTGCACCTAAAACAGAACGGTAGGAAAGGTTCTCCATATGTTAGCTTTAGATTTAAATACAGATATATAATAAATATATTTCTATATCACTAGTTAGTTTGTGTGAGTAGTGTGATTATCCTGTTTGACTCAAATATTATAATGTAAATAAATTACAATGCAGTTATGATTAAGGGAAAGTCAGGATAAAAATACACGATAAGATGAGTAAACTAGGTTTATTGTCTGTACCTGTCCTACACCACACATAATCCAGCAGTATCACCTTTACAACAGCTGTAAAAGTTAATAGCTTGTTAGCTACTGTTAGCTGCTATCTCCTGTATGCAGCTACGTTAGCTTAGCGTCTAGAGGGCCACCTCTGTGTGACAAGCTAACAACTACATATAGCATACATCTGTCTAATCGTTTACATATAAACTGACTAAAACTTGACTGTGTAAGTCCTACTGTACTTTCACAGTTAGCCAAATTCAGCTAAACAGCTCAGTTCGAGAATATTTAACAGAGTCCGTATGAAAGGAGCACAATTTAACATTTGTCATTTAATTACGAACAACGGTATCCAGAAAAATAGTATTTAATGCTGGTACTCATATCGACACAGCATGCTACTCAATTCGGCGTGTGTGAAAAACGTGTAATTCCTTTTATTTTAACACATTTATGGTTTTTGTGCAAGTTTTCGCTGCTGCTACCGCCCAACGGGACGCCCTTTACCCCGAAGAGGACCGTGGGAACCTCGGCTCCCCGGTCCTCCACAGGGTTGGAGTAAGTTTATATGGAGCCTGAATTACAGCCGAATGAAAGAGTAAGCCTTAGCTATCCCTAAAATATTCTGCGTGGTATTCTAGCTGACGGACATTTTTCCAGATTAACAGGATAACTTTATATTGGAGGAAATGTAATAGAAATACGTGATGTGGAGGTGCGTCCCGTTCTCGAGGAGGAGAGTACTGACCTTTTCTAGAGTGAGTCTTATTGTTTTTTCTCTGCGCCATGACTCCGTATCTTCACTAACGTAGCTTTTAACGTTATTCCGTGTTGGTTTTTTGGGTAAATTCGCTATAAGCTGACGTTAAAACAGCGTCTGGGCGCCACTGCTTTCATTCATGAAGCTCACTCAAATCACGTCCTCACTTGGATACCAGCAAAGCCGAAGACCATGGTAACCGCGACTGGCCGAACGTCTGACCAATCACTGCCCCGAAAGCAGCTGGTGAGCGTGGCTACAGGTGGGCTCTTTCGAATTGTGACCAATCGGCTAACGGCTCAGCTTCCCTATGCCCACCTTCTCTTTGGAAAGGAGCAAAAACGTGGCAAAAGAAGAAGAGTTGAAAACATCTGGGGCGGGGAACAGACGGACAAAAGGGAAAAGAATGAAATAAGAAGAAACACACACACGTTAGTAAATGTAAAAGAAAAATATATGTGAATATCTAAGTGACTACAGGTGAGGTCAAAGGTCAGGAAAAATCACAATCCTTCAAAAAAGAAAAAAAACTTCAATTATAGAAAATATGAGCAACAGTGCACCTGTGTTAAAATATGTGATTTAATTCCAATTTACCACAGTTGTTTAATGTTTTAATGTTAGTGTTTCCCGAAATCTAAACAAATTAATTTTTGCATGTTTTTAACTTCCAGACCAAGTGTGATGTGTTGAGAACAGGTGACACACTTTGAGAATGGGAGCAGTTTTTCAAGATGTTTTAAAATCAGATACGATTTTTGGGGTATTTCATGTTCTTCATGTTCAGCTAGACATAAATAACAGAAGCTACATCAGAGATCTAATTGTCAGCTTGAACTGAAAAATGTTTAGGTTGACACTGATGTAAGATGATGTTGGAGATACAGTACATCAGACAGTCCTTCTAGTCCAGGGCATTCATCTGCTGTAAATTAAACGACAACCTTAGTTCTGAAAAACTCATTTATTTAACAAGTGTTGAATACGTGAAAATGTATATAAAGCTCAAGTTTCAAAATACTTCTGATAAAAAAAATATAGACATTTAAAATCAGTCACAGGATACGACATGGGAGGAGATAATAATAATAATAATAATAATAATGATGATAATAATAATAATAATGGATTCAATTTCTATAGCACTTTTCAATAATAATAATAATAATAATAATAATACATTATATTTATAAGCACCTTTCAGGACACCCAAGGACACTGTATAACAGTAGATAAAAAGACAATACATAGAATACAAAGAAATAAATAATGAAAAAGAAGTAATTACAAGGCAAAAAAAAAGTGAAGAGGTGTTGTACATGGCAAATGAGGCGCAACACTTACGGCTTTTCAAGACACAACAGTTAACCCTTTATAGGTCACTCATAGAGATACTCTGAAATTTCAACCTTAAAGTGTTATTGGAGGACTTTATTACTTTGGTGAAATTTTTAATTTTTTTTATTGTCATGTAGAAAATCAAGGTCAATGAAGTTACCATATTTGGTTCCTTGTCCACAAGTGGAAAAAAATACCCATGAATTATAGATTTTTAAAAATACAAGAAAACTCATGTAATGTAAAAGGAACATGTGTTTTAGAACATTGGAACAACATAGAACACATTGGACCTGAGATTGTTGCTGTCACTGTCTTGTAATGTGTGCGGAAATGACCAATAATAGTCACTTGCCCAATAAAGGGTTAACTCCATTTGTTAGTGGTTAAACTACCTTGGCAAAAGTATTGGGATATCTGCCTTTAAACACACAACCTTTAATGACATCCCATTCTTTATATGTTTAATATGGAGTTGTTCCACCTAGGGGTGGGCGATACTGGAAATTTTGGTATCGATCCGATACCAAGTAAATACAGGGCTAGTATCGCCGATACTGATACCGATACTTTTTACTTGAA
>JAPQRQ010000014.1:1256518-1274332 GCA_037367365.1 Apogon talboti | reverse complement strand
TAACAAGGTAAAATATTTTAAAACAAAAGTATTATAAAAATGTGCAAATATAACAATGTAAACATACATGTGCCAAGCATGAGGCCCATGTTCCATGTGTAGATATTGCAGTTAGGCTGCAACACATTCATGAAACAGGTTTTTATTTCAGGGTAAGTTTTGAGTTAAAATAATGAAATAACAATGTGATGTAAAACAGGTGAGGTGAACAGGTGATTGTAATCATGATTTGGTCCAAAACCAGTGTCCAGGAAAGGATGTACACAGTCTGGCAAAAAAAACAAAACTTTCCAGCTGGAATTAACTAAGCAAACAGTTCAGATCCTTCCATTGGATAATTACTACAGCGATTAATATGTTTCAGCTGCAACAGTTTCTGTAACTCTAAATCAAGCAGTGAATCGCTTATCATTTCTTTCACAACCACGTCAGTAGACGTCTCCTGCAGTCGTGGAACAGATGCAACTCTGTTTCAAAAGGGTAAAATTATTGACCTGTATCAAGCACAAAAAAACAACTGAGGAGGCGCTGAAATGACTAAAACTGAGTTAAAAACTGTCCTAAAAAAATCCTGGTCAAACATCCTCAAGGAAGAAATGTGATTGAAAAAACAAAAAAAATCTTAAATGATAATGATGATTGTGATTTAACACATGATTTCACAATAAAATTGGTGGGGGAACTCAAAAAGGTACTCTTAACAATACTAACTATAATACATTAAATTAAGTAGTAGCAAAATAAAATACAGTGTAAAGTTCTAAGGATAATAAAATGTTAACAGTACACAAAAACTGTCAGATTCTCAGGTTATGCATGGGTCACTTTTGAGAGTTTAACAGTCTGATCGATCTGATTACAGACAGCAAGTGTTTCTCAGCCACTTTTTAATAATAAAGCACAGATATAAAATATGTTTAATGATTTAAAATAAAGCCTCCAGACAAAAACATTCACATTATGATACTCATCACAGTATAAACTTAGATCATGATAATCATAGGCTATCCGTTATTTTATTGCCTAGCTTTTTGTGTCATTTATCTCATGCTCTGTTAATGACAGTGACTGAGATGCAGACCTGCTGATATTGACCATCCCATTAATTTTAAATGTCCATTAGAATCTGACTTATCCCTGTCAGAGCTCTGCACATCTCCTGAAATCCCATGGTGATGTTAACAGCCACGTCTTAATCAATGGAAGCCACAGACTTGCACCTGGCAGATGGCTCTCAGTAAGTCCCTATAGTCTCCATTGTCATTATTCTGAAATGTGTATTTAGTCGCATACATGTCAGACACAGATATACACACACACGGTTGCGTGCAAAGGTCTGTCTCTGCAGCATTAGCCGAGCTTTAAGCACTGGCTAATCTGGAGGGCAGCTTGGATAGTGTTGCTGGTGGATTTGCATTGATACCAAAGCTCCCTGCAGCTTTAATGGCAGCTACTGACAGTGTTAACAGGACCTAAGGACCTCTTCAGATCCCTGCCTCCACCTGTCAAAACAAATAGACTGTCACCACTGGTGGACACTCTACAACACAATCAAGTCTGTCACAGGCACAATACGACCTGAAAGATGGTTTTCAGGCCGTTCTATACATAGAATAACAATTTAAAGTAGGATGACGAATTACAAATGCATCATGGTTTCATTCTGTCTGATGTGGAGTTGAAACATGGCACCAATTCTGACATTCTGCACCTTCTTTTCATGTTCACATAAGGTCCTCTGTGGGTTTTTGAAGGTTTAATTAGCGTTCAGATTAAAGATTTAGTTAGACAAACATTTCACGGGGCTTTTCTCAAATAATCTCATTGGACTCTCTAAACTGATCCAATGCAACGTGTCCATGTGACACTAGACCGTCCACTCGTTTTTTTTTTTTGGGTTAATATGACTGAATGTGGTATGACATTAGGATCTGTTTGGATAAAATCATCACAGTGATTTTGCTGTTCTGACTGAAGCTCACTTATGGCAAGACTTAAACACAGATACTGAAATTATTTCAGGGGAAAAACATCACTACTATAGGCTTCTATGTGTGTTTTTCATTCACAGAAAATAAAATTAGCAAGATAGATTGCATGTATGCATACATTTCTTCTTTAATGCTTTTAAACTTGCTAATGTGCAGCTGTTTGGACAAATTTGAGTATTTATCTATATTTGTGGCTGAATCTTTTAGCTTCATGAGGACATTTTAGGCAATCTTCACAACTTTACTTGTCTTTCTCAGGGTTATAAACTGTTTTAGGGTTATTTCTAGGTTTATTTCAGTATTCATCCTTCAGTTATGATCTGTTTAGGTTAAGGTAACAAGTTAAGCATT
This sequence comes from Apogon talboti, assembly GCA_037367365.1. Classification (NCBI taxonomy): domain Eukaryota; kingdom Metazoa; phylum Chordata; class Actinopteri; order Kurtiformes; family Apogonidae; genus Apogon; species Apogon talboti. Next base: position 1,271,990 of record JAPQRQ010000014.1, on the reverse strand, counting down.
TTACCATTGAGTGTTTCCACAAAGTCACGTCACTATACGTCTGGGGATACTTCTCTACAAAGTCATGTTTATTTAAAGAGAAGTGCTTGATTTACTAGACACTATAAATACACAATGAGCAACGTATGCTTCAAATACAAACTGACTGTAATGCATGAATATGTACACCAGAGTGCAGTAAAATAGACACGTGCATGTATTTTCCACAAGCATGTTTCAGTGACACTAGACTGGATTGAAATGACATTTATTAAGACAAGACAATTCACCAGATACAACTGATTCTTTTGTAGTTTCACACGCAAATGACCAGGAACCAGGAAGCTGTTATTTTTTGAGCAAGTTGTTTCAGTATTTATTGTTATTATTTTAATGAATACCTTTGTCATGCATTTAATACTTTTGCGTGCATTCTCACTTCTATAGGAGTGTAAAATCTCCTGGTTTTCCGTGACCCAAGTTGTAGTCTATATAGTATATTTTTTCCTTTGGTCCACATGCAGGCTTTAGACTACAGCTGCGCTTCGGTTTTGCAATTTAGATGATAAAATGTATGAACAGCAAATGTAGTGAGTAGTATTTATCTTAGATCATTTATCATAGTACTTAAATAATTTCCAAATTTCTGGACAAATTAATAATTGGTTCAATTACCCTGCGTAAATATGTGTTTTACGCATGAACACACCTGTACATTATTTAAGTGTGTCAAATTTTACGGAGAAGCGCTAGAAGTCCTAGTCAAGTCACACGTATTTTACAGACACTTCCGGTTCTCAGTATTCAAAATAAAACTATGCTCAGACTATACGTACAATGACTTTAGCGCTAATGAACGGTGAATTACGTACATCTTGCTCAATATTCAAGCACTCGAAAGTCCTTAAATCCCACACACCGTTGAGATATAATAGTAATGATTTTAATCCACACACCACCTGATAAAATCCTTAACGCTTTTGTTTTGAAGGCCTTATTTCCGGTCTGAACCTTCGTCTGCGTCTACCTTTACGCACACGCTAAAACCTTTTCCCAGCGCGCCTCGTTCGGTCTTAAATCTCCATCCATTTATTACTTTATTCTCTTTAAAAATGCCCGGTCCCGTTCCACGCAGCGTAGCTTTCAGGTGCAGTAGATCTTTGTTGTTAAACAGGCTTTGTATTTCTCCAGAACGCGCATAAAAAACCCTCCGGTCCGTGGACGCCGCCGACCGCGGATCGCCTCGCTGTGGATCTGGAGATTTGTGCCTCCGCTGCCCTTCGCGTGTGATCCCTCCCCTAACGCTGCTCAGATGGCGTGTGTGTGTGTGTGTGCTCGGGTCGGGTTGGGCTATGGCTGATTTCAGGGACTGTGCGTAAATATTCCAACATATTGGCCTTTTGAAGTGATATAATATAACCACAATCTAGTTAGGCGCAAATTACGCACTGGTATCTTATCGAAAACGTGTTTTATCCATGGCGTGTGTTTTTGTTTAATAAACCACGCACACGCTACTAATTAAGACACGCAAACTGTCCGAGTTGGGTAAAACAAGACATGCGTAAAAATGATTTACAACCTCAAAAGGATTAAATTATCCTATTTTCTAACCATAGTGAGAAGTTAAAACGTCCCAAATGAAGAGGTTATATGGATTTAAAACACGCACAAAAACGTAAAAGCCAAAATTCCCATATGTGGCCAGCACTTGAAAGCAGCATAAGCTTGTGTGTGTGTGTGTGTGTGCCTGTGTGTGTGTGTGCGCTCTCCCCGCTCTGTTTGTGAGGCAGAGAGTTGCGTGCGAAGAGCTCGACATGTCATTCAGAGGAATCCGCCACCTGAAACGCGAGGAAGTGAAGGCGACTCAATTGGGTATAAAGCATCAGCCAACATCTGCCCTGAGCAGTGCAAAGCTGATGAAAACATCAGCTCGGAGCGCACACAGGACCTCTCCGATTTATTTGATTTCCTTTGGATTTATCATTTGGCATAATCGAGTCGGTGCATCCTGCCAGACGCATCTCTTTTTTCTCGAAGTGAATGTGACTCAACAGACAGCACTATACTGGAATTAACTCGTTTTCACAAAGATTTTGGGTAAGTGCTTTCATTTTATTTATCTTTTTGGTATTATTTATTTTCTTTAATGTCATTTCATGTCTTGGCTGAGCTACATTTTGCACATATTTAAGAGATAACTTGCACCACTGATATTTTGCAGCTATAAAATCATTACGCTTCCATGCGCCATGACGCGTAATGTTCCTCTAATTCATTAAGATGTTATCATTATCCTAATTATTTTTTGGGTTATTTTTGCTGCACGTCTCACCTCAGTGTCCCCGTTAGCCAGGACATGCTGTATTTTCAGTTCTACGAGCTTGTTTGCCACATGTAAAGTTAACGTCCCTGTCTCATCCGCAGCGCACCTGTTACCTCCACGGAGCGCAAGATCATGATCCCTCCGGGAGACTGCATGTATGCGGGCAGGAAGAGGAGGAAGCCCATCCAAAAACAGTTAAGGAGCGCTCTAAAAGTTGTCAAATCCACGTGTGCTGACATGTTTCTGTGCTGCCAAGCTTTTAATTTGGTGTATTAAGTAGTTAAACAGTGGTGAATGGAGGAGGGAGATTTAAAGCTTTAAAAATAAGAAATATTGAACAAAATCAGATTTAAAGTACAATTTATAAGTGTAATATTGCACATGTTAATGAATTAAATTTGCATCACTATTGCTTATTTTGTGCAGCAGATTTCACCTTAAAAGACAAGACAAGAGAATCAAGAGAAAGTTTCCACCAGTTCTTCAGTTACATACAGTATATATACATTTGCATATCATCTATGGAAAATGTCCCCCTTTTGGATATTTAGAAACTATTTTTACACAAGTAGAAACTTGTGAGCTGATGTCATAAATAGTAAATCTTAAGTTATATAAGATCTTGTAAAGAGAAGCGGTAATTCAACAAGGCTTGTGGCATTTATAAAGTTTTCATGTTTTGCTGAACTAAATGGAAACGTTCCGCCTCAAGTCGGTACCCGTAAAGTGTACACAGTTTGCATGTTTTCTGCAAGTTATTCTGCACATTCAGTTCATCTATGTATGTTGAGATCAATTTTTTTTTATTATGGGAACTTAAATAACCTTTTAATAACATTCAGATGTATTTCTGTCAGTGTTGTCAGACTCATAACGACCGGAAAATATGTTTTTAGACTGAAACAAAGTCTGAGCATTCGTGTAAAATACTTTTTCTATCTGTGGGAAACTTTCCGCTGTGGAAATTGGAGCTGACCATCACATATGCGGATCGTACTAAATTCAGCTGGTAAAGCTGTCGTATACCGCATTAAATTTTCTGCAGCACCGAGAATGATAGTGCAATATATTCTGTGATACACATATATGCTGATAGTCATCCACGTACATGTATAATATTAACGTCAGACTAACACAATATTTTGCAGGGACTTAAATATTTAATTTAATAGATCTGTCAAATGAAGTGAAACAATCAGTGTGGTCCTTGGTATATTTAGGAGCATTGAGTGAAAATGAAATAACAATTTAAAAAAAGCGACTTGTGCAGAGTGTGGTTTATTTGGTCATGTGTCTGTGCTTTGCTTGGCACAGTCCTGTACTTGCCAAACTTAACGAGAGTCAGACAAAACATGATCCTGTAGTTTTTGACATTTCAGTAACGAGAAACAAAAACCTAAATTTTACCCAAGAGACCTCATGTGTCAGTGTGAATGTGTCTGACTGTACGAGACGTGGATTTGCAGGGATGTAGTTAAGAAATACAGAAATTTACTGATGATTGGTGACGTTATTTTTTTAGACCAAGACTGCCAGAGGTCGGCAAGCTGATAATGTAAGCTTCATAAATGTAATGTGAGTCGCAATTAAGCTAACTTTGAATTAACATCAGCGTGGCTCCAACATATTTAATGGTTTTGTGTGTGCTGCTGTCACTCACACCTTGTTGAAGTGGTTCGCAGTGTAAACAACTCTGTGTGCAGTGAGAAAAACGACAGATCCAAGCCCCGTCTATACTCCAAACTTTCTCTCTTCTTGTCCGTGTATCTGCCCATCAGGAAGCCGTCCTCTGCCAATGAGAAAACCAACCCCTCCAAGCGGCATCGGGACAGGCTGAATGCTGAGCTGGACCGGCTGGCCAGCCTGCTGCCTTTCCCCCCGGATGTCATCTCCAAGCTGGACAAGCTGTCAGTGTTGCGCCTTGCAGTTTCCTACCTCCGTGTCAAGAGTTTCTTCCAAGGTAAAGGAGGATGAAAGATCACATTTGTAGGGACGGGTGCAGGGGCATTTCAGTGTGTTCATGCTGGTACAGAGTTACTGAATCGACGTGGGTTAAATTTATACATGTGGCTAATTATTACTGGACATTGGCTGCTGTAAACAATGGGAAATATTTTTAGAGGACACAAATAATCTTGTTTTTCACAAATAGAATTTGTGCTGAGTGATTTCTTTTCTTATCCTCGACTCATGTAGAATAAAGCCTGATGAGTCTCATGGTTTTAATGTCTTATCTCATGAAACATTTTCTCTCAGCCTCAGGTGAAAGATAACACATAGTTTGTAAGTCAGGCGATGCGGTCGTCTGATTGGTTCGTATATATTTCATATAGAAATATAATATATCTTCTCAGTGCTGGGTTAATTAGTATTATAGAGAGCATTTGGTTGGTTGTTCTGTGGTGCTGCCTTCCTTTTCTGGTGTTTTTCCTTTTCAGGTATTATTTATTTAGTGAAAATGAAGAATATTTTAAGAGTGTGTCAGTGAAAGCAACACTTTAGATGCTGGAATAGGAACAAAACATGTCCACCCCAAATCCCCCATGATCCCTTTGCGTCTTAAATTAAAAGGTATTTCGAGGCTACGTTCTCTCCCACCATCCCGTCCCTTCTTCCCTCCTTGCTGCTCCACAATCTGCTCCCAAGTTCTCAAATATTAATGGGCCACTTCAGATTGTATTTTGTTGCCGGTGGCCTCTACGGCTCTAAATCAGAGGCTACTGGCACAGCTGGATGTGGCGGTTGTAGAGACAAAAGGTACTTTCTTATTCGGGGAAAAAAGAAAATATATCATGAGGTTCGGTGTGGTTCACTGCCTTCAAGGTCCCGGGGGTTAAAAAGAGAGTCTTCATTGAAAGCCGTTTTTTTTTTGGAGACGTCAATAGAACGTTTATGGAGACAAGAGGCTTTTAGACTTTTCGAGGTGTGGTATGATATTAATCCTAGTGTAAAATATGTGCCAAAAGTCAGCATTAGCGCCTGCTCGTGTTGTCAGTTGAGTTCGACCAGCCCGATCACCTCTTTCCTCCGACACATGTGGCTCTCCTCTTTCACCTTCTCCTTTTCTGATCCTTATAGCACCCTTAAGCTCTCCATCATCCGCCGCCTTGAATTGGCATGGCACCCAACAACTGGCATCCTGTTGGCTGGAGTCATGCGACTTCATGTACGCTCCCCGTGTTTTATGTTCATTTTAGCTTAGCCGACACGCACAGTTGCAGTGTCAGGTGCTAATCGGACTTATTAAAGGTGTCTTTTCTCGGATAAGGGATCACGCAGAGGTAAAAGGATGCAAAGTGATGCTGAGGGGTGTCGGCGCCAAATGAGAGGCGCAAAGGGTTTTAATGGAGACTGGAGTGTTGAAAGGTGTGTGGAAACTGTGTGAAAAGTGTTGAAAGGTGTGTCAAAGCTGTTAAAATAACTGCTGATACTTTTTGTAGGTGTTTTTTTTTTTTGGCAGGTCTAATAGCTATTTGTGAAGTGCGTGGATGTCTGTTAGCCCTCCTTGCAAAGTCAGAGTAAGAGAAAGGGTTCGTATCAACAGTGAAGATGGTATTTTATCACTTTCTGTTATGAACTCTTCTTTCCTCCTTCAAGGCAGAGGCTCCGGCTTGTTTTCTGCACCTCCGCTGGATGTCTTGTTATCAGTGGCAGTGGTGACCAGCTTAGCTCCTCTTTGATGCTACTCTAATGAGATTAATTAGAGTGGAACATGAGGGATTTGGTTCTGTATACATCTGTGATCTCTGCCTCGCCGCTCTCCGGTCAGCTCCGCTTTCTCTCACAACTGCATTTTTTCCACTGATATTTAAACATGGAGTGTGGCCAGAGCCGTTCAGATAAATCTAAGATGAGCAACAAGTTCATATCCACATCCTTCCTGTGGTTTGGAACATCGGTCGTAATCATCTCTCTTTTCCCCTTTTCTGAACAGTGAGTCATTCAGCTGAAATCATGGCGCGAGACCCTGAAATGTGCAACCTTTAGTTTTGTTTGCTTTCATAAACAGCTGTATAGGGGAGAAAAATAGGAGGTTTTTCCACTTGTGCAGTGCTGCTGCAGTTCTGTTGTTTGTCCACTGGGGGGACTGTGTGAAGTTATACAGCAAGAATGCTCCTGAGTCATGACTGATGCCTGAAGGTGTGTGTTAGTCAGCTGCAGGTTTAATACAGCACAAAAAAGTGGAGAAAATATTTGTTTTTATGCATATATTTACCTAAAAAAGACAAGTATTGGTATCTTAGAGGTCATAGCGTGGCAGGAAGGATAGAAAATCATGCAGCAGGTGGTTGGAGAAGCATCCTGATTTTGTCAGTTGTCAATATTGCGTGACTGTTCAGGGGTGGAGACAGGTGTAAAGTGTGTGCTTACGCATTACATGCAAATATACCCCTGGGCTGTGTGTGTCTGTGTATATGTGTAAATAGAGAATCAGTTTGCTCGCTTTCCCTTAATCATCATATTCCCTGAGATTCAGCTTTCACTCCGATGTGTTTGGAGGCACAATGAAAGGCAGTAAATAACCTAAGGTGACGCCATGTACGATTTTTTAACTGCCTCTGAAGAAGACGAACCTGTGCGCAATGATGTACTTTGTCATTTGGTCTGCAAGGAGCGTGCACTCATAACTCAAGTATATGAAAAAAATAACATAATTTAATAAGAAGTGTAGATAACTTGTTTATTTTTTGTGTGATTACAGCTTTAGTCTGTGAAAACCCGAGATAATTGTTTTGTTTTCAACCAGGTTTCCAAAGTGCAAAGATATTATACCTACTGCACTGGATCGCATTTAAGCAACTTAAGGTGCTTAATGTTTTTTATATGATAATTAATCAAGTCGTTTAGGACACAACAAGGAATAAATTTGGACATAAAAAGTCAATGTAAACTTATTATTTCTTTCAGTTTAACTCAACTACTCACACTTTATTATACACACAATACTCGGTTTTTCCTGGCTCAAAATCAGAATCAGGTTTGATGCCACGTATGGCTTTTAACAATATAAGGAATTTGCAACCAATAAACGGAGGAAAACGATAACAGACAAGCACTAATATGGAAGTAGCACCGTCCTGATCATGTGTTCTGTACCTTCAATTTGCTTCAGCATATTAGTTTTACTATAATATAAAGGAGATTTACAATCAAAGATGCTATGATCATAGATGTATTCATTATCTCCACACCTGCTTTTAATGCTGACTGCATTTTTTAGAGGATTAGAGGAAAAAAAGGATGCAACATAATATATATTTGGGGGAAAAAAGGGGATGCACCACCGTAACTGAGCCATAACTAAGCGCAAAGCTTGGTTGAAAACAGCATTACCAGTTTTTTCCAGAACTGTAAGTGACCACTACTGACTTCTCTATGCAGTAGTAAGTATTCTCTTTACCTTAACATACCCCTGCAGAGTAAGAACCTCAGAGTAAATATGTTGTTATACACTCATAAAACATGACAATCTAGTCAGAATGAGACACACGTCCAGAGGGGTAATCCCCATCCCCGACCCAAATTTGACAAAAAAGTTATAATGACAAAAAAAATGAATTATAATAGGAACGATATCAGCTGTTTGTGGCCTACAGGGCTTTGTTTAGTTGTCATTTTAGGTCAGACTGTCTGTATTTTCAGTGTTTTTTGGCAGATGCCCATGCAGATCTCGTCTGTGTTTCTGTGTGTTGACAGTCAGCAGGCTATAATTCCCTTCTCTTCCATGGTAGGCCTCTGCCCTCGCTGTAATTGCTGAGCTTGTTAAATATTTACCCTAAGGATTAACTATCCCTCCTCCTTTGTCTTTCTGCCCTGATTGCCTTTATTTTTCCTCCAGTGTGTGCGAGTTTGTTGTTTTTGTGTTATTGTTGCCCACTACTTTGTTCTCATTATGAGAAATGAGAATTCGCTCCATTTCTGGGGCCATTCTTTGAGGTCAGTTCATCAGGTAATTCATTAAAGTGAATATTCCCTTTCATAATTCATTTATTTTATTACTGAAATGCTGCTGGGGTTCGTCTTTTGTATTTCAGGGGCATAAAGGCAATTATAATATCATGTGACACAAAGCGTTTGGATGAGAATCCGTCGCTGTGATGCCCAGTGTGACTCAGTGACATGCTCTTCGATGTCTGTGTCCTTACTTCCTTAAACCCTTTTTTTCTTGATTTCTGTCTTCTTTTCTCCCCCTAATTCTCTTTTGCACCGATGCATTTTGGGATGCTACGAATACAGTCTGGCTAGGGCAAACGTAGCATCAACAGGGCCTGTGATGAGAATCAGATGGGAGTTTTAAGGACCTGGAGACCATAATAAGGGACAGACGTTCTGTAATGCGCAGCCTGTCCTCCTACACATAAGCCAAGTGGAATCCAACACTATCAGCTTGACATTAGTTGATGTAATTCATGCTAATGCATTTATATCTAAATGACATAAACTGACATTTGTGACTACAGTTTCCTTGTAATGTGGTCACATCATTGCAGGAAGAACTAGAGCTTGTGGTCGGTGTTGTGTGTTTGTTCCCCGTCACTCTCTTCCTCTTTGATAACGCAGAACGCTTCAAAACAAGCAAATTCAATGAATAAACCGTCAAGTGCAAATTGTCACAGAGGCTGGAAAAAAAGTTTCCGCCAAAAAAAAAAGAAGTCCTTTTTACAGCTCGAGTCGAAAAAGATAAAAAGATAAAATCCTGAGCATGACACATGATCACCCTGCTTTGCTTACAGTAAATGAGCCGCTCAGAAAATCATCAGTGTCTTCCAGTTTATCATAACAACGTCTTGTGTTGCCACCAAAACAAATCTCACACCCAAATATTAATGTGGTCTAAATTTATTCGCATTGTGCAGAGGTGTATTTATAATGTGTGTGTTTGGAAGTCCTCAATTAAAGCCCCACCTTCTCTCAGAGCTGTCAGTCCAGTCAGGGTGTTGACAGGGTATGGGACCACACAAACGCATGCGCGCGCGTTAAACGCACAAAAATACGCCAAAAGACCGGAGTGTACCTTTTCACATCAGGTTCGGTAACCACACACGTGGACAATATGCACGCAATCCAAGTCTGCTCTGTGCATCTGTGTTACTGACCTCCTGACGTGTGCGAGCCAGTTAGTTTCACTTTGTGTGTTGTCTGAGTCTAAATGCTGGCTGAGCTATAATAAAAGAGGAAGAGAAAGACCACAGAGCCCGCAGACACACGCCAGGCCTACGCCACGCGTGACGTCAGCCACCAGACAGGGAGACGGTTTTGTAAGTTAACCCACCATCGTGCAAAAAGAGGGAAGAGGGAACACGACAACAATCGCACAACATCCTTATCCTCCTACAGAGACGCATAGGACAATTTCATGGATGCAAACTCCCCTTTAGGTTGATGCTTTTCATGTTTAATCTGCGTCGAATGGAGTCAATGCAAATGCAGGCCGGATCAAGTCCTGGGTGAAAATCTGCATGAGCTAAGTCCCATGATGCTTTGACTCTGTGCTTACTAAACTCTCTGTGACCCCCCTCAGACCTCGCTTCCTTCCCTATACACTCTGCAACCCAAAGGCAGACAAGACGCTCGCGCAGAGGCCAAGACTAATCAGCACACCGCACCGGCTCTAAATGAACTGACAAGGTTTAGAGGAAGAAAGGTCAACCTGTGGTCATCTCACTGCCGTTTATAGATGGGTTTATAAAATAAAATGTCCTCGCCGATGAAATTTCTGTTGAGTCGGAAAACGGCAGGCAACAGTTGTCCATACAGGAAATTAGAGCTGTGCAATTAATCGAATCACAATCACCATGTCATCCTGTGCAGTCATATGAGAGGCTGAAACTCCACAGTGTGTATTTCTGGCTGCATTTCTTAAAGTATTTGTACTTTCTGTACTAGTTAAAACTCATCATGTATACACGACCCACACCACGTTGCTGCCAAAGTCCACTCCGCTGCAGATCGGAGCATTTTATTACCCCCAAACTCATCATTAATTCATTTTTTATTTCATGTCATAAAAACACGCTGTATATTTATTCAATGTGACATCAGACTGGAGACTATTGCACCAGAGAAACACCCTTGGCAGGTCTGTAATTTTACAGCCGCTGCAATGTTTGTTGCATATTCAGACAGAAGTAGCATCTTTTTATAATTCTACAGTATAATTAGACAGATTCCATGACTAGAACCTGCAAAAGTGCATGTGAAAAGTCTATTTTACATTATTTCTTAGCAATAGAGCTAGCCCTTTTACATTTTGCTACTGGCTGCTGGTGCAAATATGTATCTTATCTTATCTTATCTTATCTTATCTTATCTTATCTTATCTTATCTTATCTTATCTTATTTCTTTATTCTTCAGTTTATTGACAGCAAATTAGATCACCAATGTTTATACATTGGCTGAAAGGTTTGTTTCACTAGTGTAAACCCCCCCCCCATCTTTTGTTGACAATTTCATGACAGTTAGGTTAATTGTAGTTCTACGTCAACCTGTGGCGTTAGTATCATATGCTCTCAGGTTTTGGGTACATGCTGGTTTCTTTGCTGCACAACTCATTAAACCATTTGTGACATCTGTCTGTGCCTTTTTTGAAGTGAACACTCAAAACCACTGAAGGTCCGGCCCTTTGACCTTTCCTTTCGCCCCTGTTGTTTGACCCAATCAGACTTCATGAGGACCAGAAGACAAGGATCACCCTGGATCAGTTAAACTTCTTGGGTCATTAGTATCAACTTGATGAGCTGTGAATCGGTGCTTAAATGCACATTTCTTGATGGATGTCTTGAAAATATTTGTCCTGGAGCGTGCAAATCTCCAAAGCCTGAAGCGCATTAGGATTTCAACCCATCACTCCATCATATCAGTTAAATGTCATATGTCACAAAAAGCCTGAAGACAGATACGGGCGGACCAGTCAGGACTCTGCTGGTGTCGCCAGCACGAGATGCTTACGTTACATGACATTACTTGACTTTTGAAGAGCAGCAAATGGTGACAAATGCACATATCTTTCTAAATTCGTAGAGAAGTGGCATCTATGTGCTCAACAGTGTCTTTTGACGGTCCATGAAAACATGCAATGTTACTTCACAAGTTATAGTGATTAATGCACGTTACTTAATCCTTAAAAAATCAATTGATTTACAGCATTAAGGCAGATAATGCATCAACATCCCAAGCCGTGTGTGCTGTTGAAGCGGAGAAAACTTACATTTATGCATGATTATCATCCTCACATAGGAATACAGATTCACCCGTCACCCCATTATTTCATTTCTTTTTCTTTGAATCTTTTGCTCGTTCTTCCTTTTTCCACTTAACCACTGTCCTTTGACCATAACTAGCGTTTCTTTCTCCCTCCCCTCCTCCTCCTCCTCCTCCCGTTTTCCTCCTTCCTCCCTATGGGGTTGTGCCCTTCTGTTTGTTTCACTGACCTCTGTGAAAGAAAATCACCTCTCATCTCCATGTGCTTCATGAAGAGTGCGTGATCGGGCTAAATGCCAGAGCTCAGGCTTTTCTCCTTCCTCTTTCCTCTACATGCAATGTCTGTAATTCCCTGCTACAGGCTCTATATACAAAGGTAGATGTATGGCTGTTTAATATGTTTCTAATGTAAATGTTAATGCGTTCACAAAACTAATTCCAACACTCATGGTCTTGTCATTTGTTTCCTTTATTTTGACATGCAGCACCCACTGTGCATTTCGTCTCCTCTTTAAGCCATATTTTACACGTCTTAAGAATTCATTAGATAAATAGCATCTCCTTATAGCCACTTTACATTGCATGTTTTACCCCTCCCTTCTGGAATTAGCTGCACGCATATTTGCGATTAAAATGCCAGTCTGTCCCCCCCGTTGTCTAACGTATTTATAACCCGCCTATTGATTCCATGCTAAATTGCACATTAGTTGCATGTCGGCTCACTCTCCCACCCTTTTGCATGTATGTTTGCCCCCTTTGCAGCAATCAGCAACACAATAGCTGTTAACTAGTGCGACAGGCCAGCCATGCTAATCCCTTGTATGTGTCGAGAACCATGAATGGAGAAGCCGCCGTATGCATTTAGGATCCTCACAGCTAACTCATTAGTTGCTTGAATCAAAGGCATGACACTGGCTTTGTCCCTGCTTGGCCTCTCGTGCCACAGACACTGAACTCGCTTGAGTGGAGTTGGACTGTAACCCCCCAGGCCCACAGAGCCCCCTGGGATCACAAAAGGCCATAAGTGAATTACTCAAATCAGTGCTGAGGGGGGGCCCCCCCATTAGACGCTAACTGTAACAGCTAGTGGCGGCCGTGCAGCAATAGGAGGTGTGTTTGTGCTCAAGTGTGTGTGTGCGAACAGACGGGTAGAGTGTGGGTTTGAGTTTGAGTGAGTGTGAATAGACAGCCTGGACTCATGCAGGGGAGCAGAAGCCTTTGTTGGCCCAACACTATTGTTGGAAGCTGTCTTGTGTAATTACTGTCACAGCTACCGCCTAGCGCGCCGCTCCGCCTGAGCAAGGAAAGCAGTGAGGGACAAGCAGCGAAGCAACAAGCGCCCCCCCAAGCCCTGAAGTTTAGGTTGATAATTATATTATGGAAGCACTTGAAGCATGCAGCGGTGCCACAAACACTCTGACAATTCCCAGCTGTTGTTACATTTGTAATATCGTGACATTAGATCAAAAAACTCACACGTGTCTCTGAAATTTATTTTAAGTTCATTGACTTGGTAAGTGTGTAAGCTAAGTAATTAAATGCTAATGTTATTACACACAAAACACATTCATATTAAAAACATTTATTCTGCTTGGTTTAGTGAAGCTGTGCTATTTTTATAAGCGCACAACCCAAGCCATGCTTAACCCCAACTACACGCCTTTTGGCCTAGATTAAATAATTTCACATTGCCAATTTATCGTCATCCCCCCCCCCCCCTGCACAACAAACAATTAGACTCTGCTGATCTCCATGCAAACATATGGCTTACAGATTTAGTGCTGCCCAAAGCCACATGTTGAAAGCCCATTTGATAACTCATTAAGCTTCAGAATAGTCACTTTTTTATTTGTTGTGGCATGCGGGCGCTCCTGCATCGAAGCAAAAACCTTTCCTGAGTTTAGGAAAAGTTTTGCAACCGTTTATTGTGGTGGCTCTGAATTTGAGCAAACTAAATCCATTTGGAAGAATGGGGGTGTGCATGACCAAGAAAAAGCACACAAATCAAAACCAAAATCAAAAGTAGTCATTGATTGGCTTATGAGAAAGTTTTTATTTATTTTTTTCTCCAACTAATAAACAGACTTCTTTGTTGTTCCGGCGTTGCACTGTTTGTCCTGATTAGAGACAGGGCACAATGAGCTGATTGAAGACATGACATAGATTCACTGCCCCCTCTGAACATTGGCCGCCAACCTGGACCCAATGGCCGCCAGTGTCCTCCCAGTGAACACCCAAGGCCTATTAGCTACAGCACAACCAATTTAACACAGGCACCCGCATAAAAAGCTCACTGGTGTCAGTAATGCGATCTGTTGATGGCTAAACCGAGCGAGTGGAGATGCTATTCACAGGGGCTGATGAATGAACTCATTGACACTGCTGCTGTGGCACGATACAGAGCAAAGCAGCACCGTGACAAACCATTAACCAGGTAAATATTAATACCGAAAGCTACATTACTCGCTCCAAATGCACAAATACAGACAGCTTTTACCTTTTACATTCTTGTATATAGCAAAACCAACATTGATCTGCATTAGAAGCAGTAAAAGCAGTATTATTGTGTTGGCTCTCTGAGGAAGCTGCTTATCATTCTTAAGCTCTGTGTTTACTACAGTGCAAGCTGCGCAGACATACAGTACATCAAACTGTTTGTTTTGTCTGTCACCTCCATTTATCTTAATTGAAGCATGCTTCAATGTGCAACTGCGGCCAGGCCCAGTCCCCGCTGTTGTTCCCTAATGTAAATCGATATGTTTCCGTGTGGTTGGAAAGATCACTAACCAGAGGTGGCATCTGACCCGATACAGCTCGATACGCTAACTACCGTCAGCCAGATGAGGTCCCCTTTCATCAGCATTTGATATGGGAAAACAGAGGCATGTAGCTCGCCCGGGTAAAAATAGTTCCTCAGATCATGTCATATGAAGTTAGGGTTATTTGGTGAAGCTTTGGGGAGTTCCTTTTACTTCATGTTTGCCAGACAAGATACTGCAAAAACTCACAGTGCAAAATTCACTCTGCTATCTCTATGTATTTTGGTGAGAAAGTCCCACAGTTAGGGCTAATTAAACAGGAGTATAGAATGTGATGCAATGGGTTTGTGTGTGTTTCTTAAATGGCTGGCAGGCTTCTGCTGCACCCGGCGCACTCTGAACTCTGAGTGAACCCCTGCTCTCTGCCGAATTATGATCGAATGAGTGAGCCTGACAAAATATTTTTAGGGTGGAGAGATGCGAGCAGAGGGTATGACAAGAGTGAGACGGGCCCTCTCTTATCACACACACTTTTACTTGCATGGAGAAAAACAAAGTGAAGGCGAGCATCGGTTAGCGGCAGCAGGGCTGTCTCTGACCTGACAGCGTCCAGGCGCATTGTTAAAGAGGAAAGGCTCTGCAGGGGCAAATGTCTCACCCAGTCAGCCAGGTATCAAGTCAGTTACGACGGTGAGTGTGAAGAAAGGAATGACTGAGCGAGAGAGAGAGAGAGAGGGAGGGAAAGCATTGCGTGACTTGTGCTTGGCTCGGCCCTCCAGCCCCCTAGGCGTTATTTGTTAGCCAGGAGAAAGGAAAGTATAAGTGTTCAACAGTAAATGCTTAAGGGATTTTACTAAGTACATTTGTGTTTATGCACTCAGATATGTGCGCTGCAAAAGAACGGTCAACGTTTATCCCGTATCCCTTCTTCTCTTTGAAATTTCATCACATCATTAAAGCACAACGCGGCACGCTTTTTTTGGATACTACTCATTTCAGAGGAATTTAATTTACTTACAAATGTGTTGAAATCCAAATCGTCTGACTTTAATTCAATGAAACGCAATTGCATGTAGATGTGTTGCTGTTTTTTTTTTTTTTGCTTTTTTGTGCGCATGCGCCTGTGGGATTTTGTCTGACTCCTGGATCACTTGCCACTGCTGAAGGTTTCTACTAACATCTCCAACATTAAAGGCCCACTGGGGG
>JAPQRQ010000014.1:1239734-1251459 GCA_037367365.1 Apogon talboti | reverse complement strand
CCACATGGGAGAAACTCTCTGAGGCTTTCTGAGTGGTTTAAACTGTAGTTTCATGTGCGCAAAAATGGAAAAGGGAGAAAAGAATAGGGGAAACATGCAGTCAGTGAATAACAGAGAGGAAGGCTGTTATTATAGTAGTCGGTTGATTCTTGTCTCTTTATGCCTTTTCATTTAAGGCAATAGTGGTAAATTCAGCTAATTAGAGGCATTATACTAATTTAATTTACTTCAGGGGAAAAAAAAAACAAACTGAAGCAGCACAGCTAAATGCATGCATGTTTCAGACAGATTAGCACAGGAGTGATCAAGCACATTTTCAGAGATATTTCAGGGTTGTTCCTTTGTGTTTGTGACCTTATTCGAGATGAAGCCACAGGCGCCCGAGCCTCCAGACCTTTCAGGAACAAACACAGCGCTGATCTAATGACTTATTCATCAGGCATGGTGGCATGACCTCTTAAAGATGGTACATGACAGGGAGCAAAGGATCAAGTCATATCATCATATCAGGTGTGGGGACTCGACGAGACTGGTGCGGGGAAATAAGTGAGTCCTGTGAGAAGAACCTACTCCCAGAGGTGGAGGAAAGCGAGCTAGAAAAAACACAGGGAGTCAGTTTTTGCAGTAATAAGAGACAGAAATTGATAGAAAGAGGTGGTCAAGACGAGTGTCAGACTCAGTTTCCCAGTCCCTCGGGATCATGTTTAAATTGGCATGTTGCAGCGGCAGTTATAGCGCTGAATTTTAACAGCTGCCGACTTCACCCACAGCAACACACTCGCATAAACACACACTCACACCGGAGCCCTCCCCTGGTCTATGTTTGCGTGCGGAGCTGGGAAATTCTCCATGCTAATATGCCAAGGTTTGTTTTCATCTTGAAATTGCAAATGTTTTAAATATGCATCACACATTCATTTGCTCACACACATATTTATCCACTCAGAGCATTGACAGTCTAATCCTTGTTTTCATACAGTGTCATCTGTCAAATATAGAGCTAGAATTGGCTTCCACCCATGTTTATTTTTCATACACCACTCCTATAATTTTTCAATCACAGCTGATGTCTAATGCATCATTTCTTGACCTATAATACATGTCGATGCTTTCCCCCGGCTGTGTCTTCAGACTAATTCATTCAAGATGCAGCGAAATGGCGCGATAGTTATTTAATTCAACTTCTTCAAATTAAAAAAAAAAAAAAAAAGAGACACAGACGGACAACAGTAACGGTATCTCACATGACTTGTAAAACCGAAAAGAGTCATTGTTGTGAATTTGCGGTACGATTTGTCAAATTAAATGTGATAGAATTGTCTGTCAGACGTATAACCCAGTTTCTCACTGTCAAAAGTTAGCCCACCCCAGCAAATATTTTGACACCGAAAAGATGTTGTGACAGCCTGCATCGGCGTTGAAAGCCACTGTAAATATAGCAACAAAATCAAAGCTGACTCACATCCCGCAGTCGTCCATAGCTGCTGTAACGCATCGTTTGGTGAAACAGACTTCAATATCTGTCTGATATCAGTTCATTTTATAGAGTTTTTATTGTGAAAACTTTTGGGATGATGTTGAACTTTGCTGCCTCTCTGTACATATCTGCCTGTCAAATGTGTGCTGCGAGGCCTTATTTGATTTTCAGTGGGAAAATAGCAAATCTTAGCTTAAAGATATGGTTAACCCACTTTAGAGCTGTGGAGTGTGAAGCACTTGTTTGCCCATGGTTTGTAGCCAAATCAGCGCGGGGGTTATCTCTTCAAAGGTAAAGCTAGACCACTGCTTGTTACCCCATCGGAGCAGCGAGTTCAGAACCTTTTTGTACTTTTCCATTACACCCTGCAAAATCATCCTCCGTAACTTTTAAAAAGGACAACTTTTCATTTTCCCTCCGCAGAAAACCGCACAGTTATGATGTCAATGTTCTTGTCACCCTTTGCTCAGAAAAATAAATGTTGTGAAAGCCCTTCCACCAGAAGAGAAAATAAACTCAGTTTTTAACAAGAAAAATGAAGATAATCATAGCTTTTGGTTAATTTAACCTCAGTCTCCCTCAGAGGGGGTGATTACAACAAACATCTTTTTTTGATTGGTACTTGGAATAATAAAATTTAAGCTGAAGCGGCGATCCCTCCAAGTCCTACAATGAGTTATACGAGGGTAAACAAGCGATTGCTAGAGACTCCTTCTTTGTGACTCATGAGCAACAAGTTCTCAGAAGGGAGAGAGAGACAGGCTTGGGGGAGGAGGGGGACCATAATAACATCATTGTGGCTGTTTGAAGTCGCATCAGCCTATTTCCCAGATACAGTAAGTACAGGCTGTCTGCATGTCTACTGGCCTCTCGCCACTCAAAGGCCACATTCATGGAGGCGCTGCCGCCCTCACAGAGGGCAATTGGATCCACCGGATACCCTTCCCTTCTCACGCAATGTTGTGTAAACCCGGGGAAAATGACCTCAATATGTCCTAAACGAGTTAAGGATGAAGATGCCGCACCCGCTCACATGTCTCAGGCATGATAATGTGGTGATAGTTTTATAAATATCCACTCTCATGCACACACAGAAGCAGCGAGCACTGACGGCGCTGTGTGCGTCGATGTTCGCCGCTTGTTGTGTCGCTGGTTCTCTTTAAAAGCCAACAGATCATTCACACCATCTGTTCATATTACAATACATTGTTTTTCGTGTTGGATTAAGGAAAAGCTTCACACGCAGAGGTGGCAAAAGGACTCGCATGCTTATAGAAGTACAAAAACTTGGACAAATGGATTCAGCTGCTTTTGCACAAGTACAAAAGTATGAGGTCTGTAATGTGCAAAAACAGTAAGAATAAAAAGTACTGATGCATTTCTACGGGCTTGGTCTGTACAAGGATAACTGAACTTTTATGTCATCCATGTCAGTATTGGTTCTCATGAACTGTGACATCTCATTAAACAGATGACACCTTCTCTCTCGCTGATCTCCTATATAGGCTTATATCCGGCGTGACCTTGTGATGATTCGCTGTAATGCAAAATAATAATTGATAATCCTCTTCGACTGCATTAAAAACAAAGCAATAAGCCTGTGTTGGAAATGTCAGGAGTAGAAAATACAAATATATGTGGTGAAATAAAAAAGTAATGAGATTATCAGGATAAAGAAACTAAGGGCTATGTTAAATGTCTGAAATCAGCCATTCATCAACCTTGTAGAATGAGGATTTAATGAAGCTTTACATTAATGCAGCATAAGTCAGTAGTCTAAAGAGATTGAAATGTTGAATATGTAAGATTTGTGTATCTTTACGTGTCAGTTTTAAAGTAGGATCTGATTTTTTGTTGATCTTAGCCAACTCTGTCTCTAACTTAATCACTGTCTCGGTTTCTTCAGCTCATTTTTCTGCAAAAATCATCATGCATGTTGCTGAATTGTTCATTGTCTACCTTCTGCTCCTCTACAGCAGCAACGTTAACTACTCTTAGCTTAGAAAGGCAGTTGGCTGACGTCAACAAACACCAGCAAAGCCCAACTGCATTAAAAACACAAGTGCTTGCAAATCATATTCTACATATTAAGCCGTGTTTTGCGTTTAAAAGTATTTTTTCTCAGCTTGTTGAAAATCACAGATACATATTTTTACAAGCTAGCAACTCCAGACAGAATAACTATGAAGCTGCTTATTTCTTTCCTTTAGTATTTTAACATTTTAATGCAAATTTTTATTCTACTGTACCTGATGAAATATCTAATTGTCTATTTATTCGACCAACCTTTATAATCGCACTTGAGCGACACTTTTTTTTTTCCAATTCTGAAGTCTTTCAATCATAAGGTGACGTGTTTTGTTTTTACTGTGTATTCTTTACTTTGCCATCTCTGAGCTTGTTAATCTTCCATCTAATCCTTCCTCTCCGTCGGTGCCACCACTCCTTCGCCTGGAGGCCTGGACAACCTCAACCTGACTGCTTACTAATGCGACTTCAGCCCTCCTTCCCTTCGGTCTCCCCTTCTAGTTTTTAGCTGATCTGGCTTCATATTTATGATTTTCCTCGCTTTGCCTCCCACCCCCCCACCGCTGCATGCCATCCGCCTAGTTCTAAACATTCTCGCAATGAGGTCAACATGTCACGCAATAATATAATACCATGAGTGATTTTAACACAATGCCGTGTTGCACATGGATGGGCGGAGGGACGGTTGGGGGGAGTGCAAAGCAGAAAGGAGAGGTAAACACTGTTGCATAATTTATCAGGCCATTTCTATACGTCCTCTCCTTTCATCCATTCCTAGAGTTGCATGTTTATTAAAGTGTCAAATGGGATAATTCATGTAGAAAACTTTGAGTCTTGACCTAACTGGCCGAGCCACACTATCACTGAGCGACTGAGACTGCTGGCATAGACAATTAAGACTGAGATTCAGATTTATTTCTTAAAGGTTCTGTCTACTAGTCTGTTTTTTGACATTTCCTGGATCATTTACAGTATAATTTACACTCTGTTTAAAGCCTTCTGGAAGATGTTTTTCAGCTCACTTCCATTCAGTGAAAATTACTTAGTTCTGATAGGAGATTACAGAGATTACAATCTGTCTCTACAGCTAATAGAATCTCTTGTAACGCCGTCCATGTTTTCAGTCAGCAGCTGGATGGATAGCAGACACAAAACACCTGCCAAAAGCCTTCAGGCCCGAGCCTTTTCTCTTGGCAAGCCTCTCCTGCCTGCTACTTCAAGTCCTTCTCCTTCTCATGCAACCTCTCCTGGCCAAATTCTCAGTCAATTTCCAGGCCATATTGAGGCTGTTTTGTGGCCTCCCTTCCCCGGGCCCGGTGATGTCATGACAAAAAACACAAACTGAGATTTGATGAGCTGGAAAATCTCATTCCAGCTTGTAAAGAATTATTGTCCAGTCTGTGTAGAGAAAGCGTCAAAATGTCAACTTTGATTATACAGCTAGAGAGCAGGTAATAACATCAGTGGGGACTGCCTTTACACAACTTTTGCATTTGCGCTCCATGGGAAAATGGTTGTTTTGCTGTGCGCTTGTGACTCTGGGTCAATTATATTTGAGCATTTTCAGACAACGTGAAGTGAAGTTAAGCAGGAGGGCAACTGACCGATCCCTTCGCCTCTCTGTGTTGGCTGTCTCCTCCTCTGACTCCCTGTCGACCTAAGTTACTGTATTTTCCTGCCTGTCGTAGAGAGGTGATGAGAGGATAGAGAGGTGTTGGGGGAAAAACAGAAACAAGAGGAAGACAGATCGATGCAGCTTGGACAGGCGAAGGTGAGGCTCTGTCTTCTCGTTGCCAAAAACATTTGGAGGATAAAGAAAAGCCATCCTGTCTCTTCACAGTACAGCTCAGTATGTGGCAGCAACTGGCATCATTAATTCACATCTGGTTAGGGTTGGTACTGTCGAAATTCAGTCAGTTTCTTTTAAGCGTCAAAGGTTCAATGGAGGATTTGCATGGGCTTGTGTCCATAATGCTAAGCTATCGACTATGGGAGGCCACACCCATGATAAGAGCCATAATACACATTCTATGTATAGGACTCATGTTATTTCCCCCCCCCCAAAAAAATCATGACTAAAATTATTCCATAAAAGCTTCTGGCACAAAACAGACTCCAACAAAAAATTTACATGAGCGCATCGGACTCTTCTTATTATTTATTAACCTGTGTAATCAATTTCTTTACTTATTTCCTTGATCCTTGTGGTCCTGGTGCTTGGGAGGGTTGCCAGAGTTAACTTGTATCCACTCTATAAATAATTCCATCACAGTAAACTAAGCAGTATTTACTTGTTACCATTTTTTATTTTACCATTTATCACATTGTACAATCTCTCCACACTATTATCCACCCGTACTTTACCCACTACCACTCAATAAAATCCCATCCAGAGGTGGTTTTAACCATCAAAACATCTGACGGGCTCACAGCTCAGTTAGCTTCCCTCATGCATTGTGCTTCATCTTTTAGTCATCATCTTTTTTTCTAAAGTGAGGTCGCACTTTTGACAGTTTACAACAAATCTACCTGACATAATTGACCTAAAAACTTTCCAACATCCAACTATGTTTAGGTTTAATGCCCAGACCAGACCCGAGAACAGTTTTAGAACATTACAGCCAAAGCTTGCAGCGGTGGGGGTGTTTCAGTTTCTAAATATTCATGACTGTAGCTCACTTATTACCACGAAGCATGACATCATTACCAGGTATTTCCTCGGTGAATCCTATCTTGATAATCTGTGTCTTATCTCCTTATTAGAGGTGACGCCAGCTCCTCCAAACATCAGAACTGAACCAGGACTTCACCATTTAAATAAATACAACAAGTGCACTTCTAGTAATTATGAAATTCTAAATTATATCCAGCTACAAGAAAGTCTGAAAACATGGCAGTTGGTGTAGAAAGACAGTACATATTGTACAGAAACTGTAGAAACATATACACCACCTCATCTGGCAGGTTTCAGGATGTTGCTGTGTGGTAAGAAGTTGCAAGTTGTTGTGAATCTTTGGTCTGCACTTGCAAATATTTTGTCTTTTTTGTTATAACGAGTTATTGCATTTAGAAATGAATAGATAAAACTGATCCTCCTTTTTTTATGGGCACCAGTAGAGACTATAAGTGAACCAAATTCTGCTAGTTAAGATGTTTGGGTAGATCATTGTTTTCTTTAACCACATACTCAGAGAAACCCCTCAAAGGAGAACAGAACCAGCATATTAGATTTTAATAATCCTTCATACACAGTCCATTTGTTCTCGCATAAACACACTGTAGATTTGCATCAGAAATATTGAAAATGATCACAGGCTGGGGTTTAACAGGAAAATAAGCTGTAGCCCGTGTTGCATTTCTCTCAGCAGCCACCGGTTGCATGTGTATTGCCAGCAGCACAGGAATGCTTTGAGCACACAGAGCCAAAAATAGACACGCTGACCCTTTAAAAGCGGAGCCGTAACATGTTGTGGCTGCTCAGAAAGAGCCGCACACTGTCTCTTTAAGACAGGGTTTAGTGTAGTGTAGTGTAGTGTAGTATTGCTGTGGTGTGTGTGTTTGTGTGTGTGTGTGCATATACTGTGTGTAAAGCTGACTGAGCAGACGAGGGGTTGCGTGACTACTGCAGACGAGGCTGTGACCTCAGAAAAGTGGTTATGAAAATGATCTGTTGAAACGAGCAGAGAGAGAGAGAGAGATCGAGTGAGTGAATGAGCGTAGAAGAGAAACAGAGAAAGAGAGAGACCAGCCGTTTAGAAATGAGTTCATTTGCTTCCACTACATGATCACTGAATGACACTGAAGAGCAGCTGTACATGTTCCTTAAGGTATTCAGTACATATGCACATACATGTCACGCCTTCCTGTACTGTACAATACACTGGGAGGTGGATCGCGTGCCTGGACGGAGGTGATTCAAATGGGCTGAGATAAAAAAAGAGACAAGAGGAAGGGAATATTTTTGTCACTGAGGGAAAAGCGGGTGAGAGGAAGAATCCAGAGAGTCAGAGAAAGTCAGGTATCATATTCCTTCTGCGGTAGTGGCATGCTCTGAATATCCAGGAGAGATTCCTGCGGCTCAGGCTCTGATGGAGGCTGACCACATGGAAACAATTGGAGACAGACGGAAGAAAGAAAGCACTTACAGCATACTTTTAATTGCATATTGCTCTGCAAACCCCACTGCTTTATACTAGAATTCACTTACTGGCACAATTATGTCTAGGAACACTTATTTTTTTTCCTCAATACAGTACTGTGCAAAAGGCTTATTCCACCTTTAGTTTTGTTGTTTCTGCAGGGTTGAAATGAGCATACATATTTCTTTCTCATTCTTTTTTCTTCACATACAAAAAGAAAATACAAGAAATATGTGTACAACCTTAAAAGACACACAAGAAACTGAACTAAATGGGTGCTAATGTGTAGCCTTTTAAGCCTATTTGCCCCCTGTACTTACCATCTTTTTTAGCATGGTAACGCTACACAACACTTGTCTTGAAACTCCTGCTTTTGGCTAATCCATTGTTTTGTGTTGCATTGAAGTGAATCCCACTAGAAACAAATGGCCCAGGGCTTAACTAGGTTAAAGTCACTATTTAGTGTGACCCCATGACAAGAAGCAGCACAAACAATTAGAAACATCTGACATGTGTTGAATGAAACCTGGTGTAAAATGTTAGAAAATTAATGCAATAAATCTGATATTGTCTGAACAAAATGGTTAAAGACATGTTAAGTGCAAAAGGAAGTTAATATGGCTCTTAATACAAAGATTGAAAAATGCATATGTATACTGTGTAATAATATAATAATGTTTGCTTTTGCACAGTACTGTATATTTCTTCATTATAGCCTGTTATTTTTATATTTGTGTAGAAGCAGGGTTTCCAAAGATCTGTAAAAAGTCTAAAATTCACTACTCTGTGTTTAAATCCAGCTGGATTATAAAGTTAACCTCACCTTTTATAAAGTTGCATGATTAACGTAGTGTTTCAATGCATTTGTGGAAGAATTTGCATTGGTCGGGCTGTAATACAATGAACACACAAAAACCAGCATGGAACCACTTATGCAAACAGTGCAGCCCGGTCAGAATCTATCAGCATGTACAGAGATGTACTTTACCTTATGTCTGTGTGCCATAATGTGGTGTGCATAGCCTCTTCCCTCATGAAAAAATGGCTAAAATGTTACCAAGTTAATATAGTTTCTGTTAACATTTCTTTAATCTGAGAAGGGTAAGTGGAAGTTCAACAAAATCTGGCTGGAGAACAGTGCATAATTTTGGGACTCTGATTTTCCTTCATATCCTGCTTACTTTCGTTGCCAGTTTGGAAGCAAAATCAGACTTAAATTACATTCATAATGGTCTGAAAAATGTCTTAAAAACTGCCGAAACCATGAAGAGTAACCCAGTTTCCTCAAGGGACAGATGATCAAATCATCACAGCAGTTATCTACTATTTTTAAAAGCTTAATGTACTTTTTTTCTATAATTACTAGCTATAACATAGTGGTACAAAAGGTTCACGAAAGGTTCACCGTTTGTTTTTGTAAACGCAAAGTGACATAATGCATTTTATGTTTCCGGTGTGTTTGAAATAATTAGAAGAACATCAGGTTAGTTTCCGTAATGTGATTGTGGTGAGACCAGTGGCTGTTTTTTTGCCAAGGCTGTAAACTTCTACTGTGTAATCAAAGAAAGATGCAGGCTATTCATTTTACTTCATCACAGGAGACGCTGCATATTTTTGTAACCGCACTTTCAGGACAAATAAGTGTAAATGCTCCAGAAGCTTCATGCATCTGCAAAGAATGCCGGCTTTTACAAGTGCAAAAACATTTTACTAAGTTAAAATCAGGAATAGAAAAGCTCAAGTATTACTGATGGTTTAACAGGGGGAAAAAAAGCGAGGAAAAAATGAAAAAGGGATAAGAGACGGAAGGGAGGATAAGATAGGGGGAACATATCAGTGTTTCAATGCACATTGCGTGTGAACAGTAATGCTAGCCTTCAAAGAGCACAGTGGAACACATTGTGTCCATGCATGAGTCGCTCAACAGGGACAGCAGCATGTCGGAGGGAGGGAGGGCAGACCAGGACAAGGGTTGAGAGAGAGACGGAGGAAGAGTGAAAGAAGACAGAAGAGGGGTGAACGGGTCTGTATCATGACAATTGTGATCTTTGTTGTGAACAGGGATGCCAGCTCTAATGCTTTTGGCATGAAATACACACTTTAAGGCTCCATCCCATACTCCCCAGACAGGTCCTGCCCCAAAACGGAAAGAGCTGGACTGTAAACATGTCTGTTTTGCGATGCCAAGTATTTAACACCTGAAACTAGATTCATATGTTACGTCTCACATATGAATCAAAAGGATTATAATCAGAAACACTTTATAAAGGCAGCGCTGTAAATGCAAAACTGTATATAAATACATCAGATGGATGGTCTGTAATAGAATTAATAGGCATTGTTTTTCTGTTAAAGCTCCAGTGTGTGATATTTTGTTACATTTAGTGGTGAATTTGCAGATTGAACAACCCCCCCCTCACCCTCCCCTACGGTGGCTGCAAAAATCACAGAATGTCCTTTTCTTACAGTGTCTGTTAGTTTTGTCCTTTCTGGATTTGACTCTGGTCCATGCTGATATATAATAGGTGACCTCATCATTGGATGCCATCTGCTGTAAAACAGAAAAAAAGGTAAAGAAATAGTTTGCTTAGAGGTACTGAAGGATCATGGTGAAGAAGAATATCTACCTGCTCCCTCTATAGATATGAACACCATGCTTAAAGGTCTTTTATTCATGTGATTGTACTCTGTTGAAAACAAAATTATGTGTGTACATTCCACTTCTGCGGTTAGATTCACCTAAATCCCCTGAAAAACCCAGACCTTTAAGAGATAGTACTATGTACTGTTTATAACCCTCTGATACTAGCATTTGTAAACTGGCTTAGGGAAACTGGCTTGTTTTTATTCTTAAATACTCAAAAATAATTCACATGTTGCATTTAATGTGGTCAAAATGATCACTGAAGTAAATCAATAAAGCAATAAATAGTTGCGTCTTTGTATTCAACAGCCAAATCTAATTAAGCTGGCACATTCTGATTGGATACAGCCCTAAAAAATTAGAAAAATAACAAAAAACAGGGAAAATCAATAATACTGGACTTGTTTTTGTTTTGTTATGCCTTTTTCTTATCTGAGTTCTAATCGCAAACTTTTCCCGACTTTAAGAGGTAGTAGGTTTTATTCCTAAACCTGTCAGCACCTAAATGCAACATTTTTAACATGGTTGATAGTACTGTCAGTAATTAGTCATCCACCACGTTGTGCAATTTTTCCTGCTGCCTGTGGGGGCGCTAAATCTGCAAACACACATAATGTATGTCACTTTGAGAGTCAGTAGGTGTGTTCCTATAATATGCCAGATGAAAATGAAGAAAACTTGAAAAGTCACGAAAATGTGAAGTGTGTGTTTTCATAATCTAGGCTGTTATGGGCCGCTGCAGGTGGCGCTGTAGGCTACGCTACATGTGAATCTAGTAGAAGAAGTAGAGCATCCTATTGTTGTTTTTCCATCTAATATCATCACACATTATCACACATGATTTAAAACAAATTTCAGGTCATTTTTGTCATTTCTATAAAGATGTTCCTTTCCAAAATTCCAAAATGTGCATTAAATATCTTGCTAAAACACCTACTGGCAATGTACTCCAAGAATATACTTGTGAAGATCCATGTTAAATTGAAAACGTATTTTTAAAAGGTCTTCACAGATAAATAATTAACTGAATCCAGTAATGTGTAAAGAAGAAGTAATCTTCCAAAGCAGCTCTAATGGAAACTGGAAGTGGAACAGTAACACTCACATCGCTGCATACGATCCATCTGTAAGTGATGCCCAGGCCTATATGTATTTTATTAATCTTTATTAGCATATACTGAGGGTTTGTACTGTAGCCTTCTGAGAGACTCCTCCATAACCCTCGGCGTAACACGCTCAAAGCAGTGCGATGTTTACCCCGGCTTAATAAGATATATAACTATTGCATTTTCCAGACGGATGTAGAAGTGAGTGTTTGTGTGCGATATCATGTCCCTGCTGGTCTGTTTTGCCCTCCTCTCCAGGGTCAATATTTACAGTTCATCCTCTTCTGCAAAACCACTCTGTCACTGCGCCTTACCATCTCGGGGGCGGGGG
>JAPQRQ010000014.1:1206819-1222482 GCA_037367365.1 Apogon talboti | reverse complement strand
TAATGGTACTAATGTAAGGAATGATGTTCAAAGGGATAATGTGGATGTTGACAGGTGTCTGGATCAGCACTTATGTTGGTCTAATGTTCTAAATGTGATGTTCTAATGTTCTAAAATACATGTTCATTTCACCTCACGTGTGTTTTTCTTGTGTTTTCATATATACTGTACTTCTTGGATATTTTTTTTGCCATTTATGGCCAAGGAACCAAATATGGTAACTTCATTCACACACTAAGGTTGAAATTTTGAATTTCATTGTATTTCTGTGAGTGTCCTATAAAGGGTTAAATACAACTTATGTTGAGTGAATGAAACGTGCAATGCAGGGTTTGTGCTTGTGTGTCATTCAGGGACACGGGAGTTTTTGGGTCAGCGGAGGGAGCAGCTCGATTCTGTCTACTGACCCGGTTGTACCCTACTGTACGCTACCACGCTGTCCAAAACAATCCCTCTGTTTCTATAATACACCCACACACACTCATGCTCCACACCACTGGCACCAACTGTGCATCCGTGAGGAGCCCAGTCTCATTTTTAGGGGACAAAGAGATCACAACCTGGCTCAAACACACATGTGCACTCACACACAAAGAGGAAGAAACAAAGGCTGACCTAGCAATTGACACAAACACACTGCACAAATATGGACAGACAATCCTCCACTTTCCTCTAATCTCAGCTCAGGCGTTCTCTAAAACCACACTGATTTTACGCCAACATTCATCTATGTTTCTGCAGGAGAAAACATGCACATCGAACACTTTAAAAATGACTTTGTCAAACCTGAAGGGCTTGTTTGGGCAGTTGATGCAGGAAACAATAATTATGTGGTGACAGTAGCTCAGATGCCACCATAAGTTGTTTTGGCTAAGAAGGAACATTACACATTAAAACTTACAACTTATAATAAATCAAATATAAAACTCACATCACAGCTACAGTATAGGGCATTGCATTTAAAGTGAAATATGATCATTTTCTTTTTCTTTTTATTAATTATATAGTGATGGCTGTATCACTATATGGAGTCATGAGAATTTATGTTAGTCATATTATAATGAGATTTTTAACTGGTGGAAAAATAAAGCTTTTGCCTAAGGTTCAGCTTTTCATTTTGCTGTTTTGTTTATTTATCTATAGATAAGTACAGTGTTCAGCAACATAGGTTTTCATTTATTGTCAAAGGCTGAATTTTAGGTCACCAGAGCAAAATTTGTACATTAATTCAACAAAACTCAAAGTAGACATATATATTTTAGCAGCAGGAATTAGTTTTAAAATGATGAAAATTTTAAAAATTCCAGTTTTGCAGAACCCTTGTCAAAACTGGTCAAAAGTTGATCATTTGTATTTTCATCAGCGCTGTTTCTCAATATTTTAGCATTTTAAGGCCATTGATGAGGTTAGACCAGTATTTTCTTTATATGTATGGCACATAGGAGACATGTCAGCCTTGAAGTAGTAAAAGATTATTGGTCGATAAATGAGTTCTACGCAGTCTTTTACTTTGTAGTATGCGAGATTGCACTTTTTTTTTTTTGCATTGTTTCTAGTTGAATCTCCAGTGTGTGAAAGTTTGTTTTGTCATTTATCTTGTACTATATCCATCAGGTAGTGAAACTTCCCGTCATGCATTGTACTGCGTTTCCTTGAGCAGGAATACAGTGTAGTGTGCCTCCATTGGCATCCTTGAAAAATACTTTTCCTATTCAGAGCGACAGCCTGTTTGGGGAGGGCAGACAAGTTGGTGTTTGTTTACACCCTGCAAATCTCTTCAGTTGGTTGGGAATTAAACATAACACACACACACACACACACACATACATACTGTATATACACTCGTAGCATCACGCTAACACCAGATGCCAGGAAGTAGAGTGGTGACTGAGCGGCATCTACTGCAAAGTCCTGCCATGCGTGACTCTCTCCTGACTTTGCCTGTTTTAGCAAGCTCGCGTGATCCCCATCGCTTCCCATCAAACCCTCCGCCCCCCTGTATCCCTTCACTCACACACATATCGCCTGCTGGGCGACACACTGGGGGTGTATGTCCTCCCTCCCTGTGCCAAATGAAGTGATCGGAGCAAACACTCGTATAAACAGTCTTGGATTAGAGTGTTGCGATGACATGCGAGGGGCACAGATGGGAGAATGTGAAGTGGACAGTCACGAAATGTGCAGACCTGATATTTATTTTCACCTGTTGTATCGGAGCCTCCAGGACCTTTTTAATCACCATTAGTCTGAACAGAATGACATGGCGATTCTAAAAATATTAAATTAAACTAAGACTGAAGAATATTTTTGCCATTGAGATTATACTCTCACGGCAATTTCACTTGTGTCCATATTCAGCTAATTTCCATGATATTTGAGGTTTTCCTTTTAATGTGGCTCGGCTTTGTACTGTTACGTGGAGCACTGTGCGAAACAGGTGTGACGGGTTAGGAGAAAGGTAATCAGATTACTGCTGAGCTAACATGCCGTTTGATGAATTAGCCCTGTCAGGGGCCAGTTTGGTGTTTGATGTTCCGAGAGAAGGAAGCCATTTGTCTTGACTTGAAACCGACAGGTGAAGTAAACTCAAATGGACTTTAAATGCCATTGAACTGGATGGATCTGTGTTTAGAGTTGTACCTTTGGGGATTGAACTGAACTGAACTCTGCATTAATGAGAGGTCGAGTCATGGAGAACTTAAACTCAGGTCCAGATTGGTCCTGGACACACACACCACGCACTGAAGTACAGTGGACACATTACACCTCTGATAGTGCCTACTGACTGACAAGTTAATGGCTTTCATGCATAAAGCATGATCAGCATCATGCCCATCACTTGATCCCCCACAACCTCGGACACATTAACCACCTCACACCCATTTAATTACATTGGCCCTGTGTGTGTGTGTGTGTGTGTGTGTGTGTGTAGTGTTACGGTACAGACTGTACACAGCTCAACGTCCCTTTACTCGTATGTACAGAAATAATTATTAGACCATCTGTGATTTCCTGCAGAAATAGCTCATCAAGATAACCTTTTAATATCCTGGAATAATCTTGGAATAATCATTGTTGTCTGACATCAAATGCTCTTAAGTTATATTACTTGTTATTGAGAACATTGTGGTTTTGTTGTCATTAATTTAAATTCAGCTTATTTGTTTATTAAAGGTGTAAAGATAAGAGAAGATCCTCCTTTATCGGTCCCACACTGGGGAAATTTACAAAAAAAAAAAAGCAAACATTTCATGTGTTTTTTTGCCAGATTTTTGTCTCATATTGGCAGAGAAGAAAAAAATTCCTGATGTCTTTACAAGTCACATTCATGACAAATACTGACTTTTAACTGTTTTGTCACAGTGGTCAACTAATCATTTCCAAAGCAGAACAGTAGTAGACATTAGGTTTGCTTCCTTGCATAACTTCACCACCATAACATGAAACACTTTGTACTTTTATACAACTTAATTTCCCCTCCAAATAATTGCTTCTCCTCAAGTTAAAGTTCCTCAAATTAACGCAACTTGTTGAAGTTTTAAACCACCTCATGCCAGTGGTTAGCACTAGGTTAGCATTGCGTGCTACAGCAGCATTAGAGTAGTTTCCCTCCCATATGGATTCAGCCTCAGGGACCATCTGCCCATTATTATTTGCCTCAATGGGCCGAATCGGCACCGTAATCTTTTTAACAGATTACACCCTTGTTATGGAAAGGCTGTATGGATTTAAAAAAAAAAATGGTAACAGGATCACTAGTGCGCTTAGCTCAGCTTTTTTTTTTTTTTTCATGAAAGGTGTGGTTTCTTTCCACAAAAAACAAAACCAGTTGAATGTTCTGTTTACTGTGACCACAAAACAGAAAAAGTAATGATGTCCATTGTCTGTCTCAAATAGTGCGAATGACTCAACAAGATTTTTCTAAGGGGGGGGGGGGGTTGCAGAATGTACTCTGAGCTCATGTCGAAATGTAGCAGGACTAACACATGGGGGTAGAAATAATTAGAATTGTTGTGTGACTCATCTCAAGTATTTCCCTTTTCGGCATGAATAAGGAAGAAAATGGAAGAGAACCTGTGCTTTTAGCAACAAAACAATTGTAGTGGTAAATATTGAAGAGTAACTGAGCAAAATAATGATAATAAACACTTTATATTCAGTCAATTCTGAGCCAAAGACCCTGCATGCTGCAAAAACAATCTTTTGATTAGATCTGATGAAGATAAGTTGTATTTATTTGAAGGCATCTACTCGTTGATCATCTGTTTCCAGGCTTCTACTGTATGTGATTTAATGAGCAGTTTCTTCTCAAAAGTCAACAATTAAAAAATGCACACATAATCCTTGTTTAGTTTTGTTTACGCATGAGCTTGTCGAGTGCCTCCTGAGACAAATTGCTCTAGAATTCCCGGCTCCTCTTGAAAATACACACTGCGCGAGTGCAAAAATAGAAGGCTTGTGCTTTATTGTGGCCAGGTGGGGTTCCTGAATGCAACTTTTATTAACCATGGACTCCTTGAGAGAACAACCCACAACCGTCCTCATCAAAACAGGAATCCAAGGAGCAGTTATTTATAGAGAAACCACACGATCGCATACATGCAGGAACCAATGTCTCTTACTGTAATGTAATGTATCTCAGATGTGAATGTTGCCGTTAAAAGCGACTACATGGCCTCGATCTTTAAAATAGATTTTACTAGAATCAACCACGTACAGTACATACAATAAAAATGCACTTTTCTCTGTGCAATGCTTGTTATTTTTTTTAAACATTTTTTAGCATTTCTGGATTTAATTTTACAGTTAGTTAAGTGGAAAAAACCCCATAGGTCGACTGTGTTAACCCTTAAAGACCTTGAAATATTGTTGTAGTGACTTCCAAATACATTTTTCTCTACTTCGTACATTCCTAAGTGATTTATCACCATTTATTATAATAATATTCTCTGTTTTTTGTGTTTTTCTGTGAAAATCTGGTATTTATCTATATTTAATTTACTGATCACGTAGATGTTCAGAAAAGCTCAGAGTAAATTCAAAGTTATCATAAAGTTAGTATGTCAAAAATAAATTTTCAGCAAAATATATCATTAACTGACCATAAAAACAATGACTTTTTATTATTGAATTAATTTTGTAGAAGATGACAGTGTTTCCATGTTCACTACGGAGCCTCTGAACGTCCAAATGGGTCATATCTGATGACCGTGAAAAGATGACAAACTGTATTTTACCTGAATTATTTACATTTATTAATATGATTTGTGGTTCAGGAGTTATTAAACTTTTTAGATCAGTAGATGCTTTTGATCTCCTGGAGGCGGTTTAAGTCTTAAGAGTTAAAGGAAACGTGATTCGCTTCACAGTGAAATGATTAAATTAGAATTCATTTGCCTTTCAGAGGAAGGAGACGAGTTACAGGGACACTAGATTTGGCCTTTAACAATGGAGTTTCCCCTCAACTCCACATTGGTTTCTACATTCATACACTTTGATCATGTGCACCGTCGTTTTGCCTCCACGCTGAGATAAA
Organism: Apogon talboti; assembly: GCA_037367365.1. Lineage (NCBI taxonomy): Eukaryota > Metazoa > Chordata > Actinopteri > Kurtiformes > Apogonidae > Apogon > Apogon talboti. The sequence goes on along the minus strand of JAPQRQ010000014.1, from coordinate 1,216,946 downwards.
TGTGACTCATGGGAGAGCTTGTATCCTGACTTCACCCCCACCGAGCGGACCCAGGGCCAGGGCCAGGGCCAGGGCCGGCGTTCGGATGGCGGAGCATGTCGGATCCCTGGCAACTGCAGGAAGACTGGAGCGTTTTGTTGTCTTCAGTTACAAATAACACTGTTTCATTCATTTGGGTACAGTCAAATAAAAAACTTTCCTGCATAACTGGCTCATCTCACGCAACACATGCCTGAATGTACCCTGTGTGTGTCGGCGGAGAAGCTGCACAGTGAATGGCGTTCTCCTTGGGTCTCCATCCATTTGCATTCTGTTAGTTTTTCTAATTGTCTGTATAAATATTGCACCACATTGGCCTTGTGTTGTGGTTAATTTTCCCAAGGCCTGACAAGCCAAATTTAGGAGTGTTTAGACAGCCCTTTAGCTGGCTCTGTATGTGTGTGACTCTTTCAGTGAGTTCATCAAAAAAGCCGTTTTCCCACTGCTCACATAAAACATGTGCGCCACACGAAGACAATAAGTCATGTCGTCTATTTTTAGAGTCAATTAGACGAGTTCGTATTATGATTGCTATAATAGCCCTTCTGTTTGTGTGTGTAGTACATGGCGCCACTTTTATTGTGCACTGTGTAGTCAAGCCACACACAGTAGCGGTGTACCCGCATGGAGAATTTGCCATACATGTCTGTTTTGCCCAAGGGCTTGTGTTGAAGACATATTACTCCTGTACAACATGGTGACTCGTGCTTGTGCTTGCCAACCAAAACAGAGAAGTGGAAACAATTGAGTTTACTTCCAGACCTCTATTCTGTGTGATCCCATTTGCTTTGTCATAATATCACTTCCCCTTTACGTCGGTATCTAGGCGCACAACCAGGGCCTTTGTTTGGGTTGTATTCAGAAGTCGAGTGTGTCCCCCCCACCCCCTCCTTTAGAGATAGGCTTCCCCCTGCACACGCTCCCCACAAAATCACTCACTTGTGTTTTAATCTCCTCTGAAAGATGAATATTTGTGATTCCTGCCCGGGCCTCCAAGAAAAGTACTTATTGGAGCTGCTGTTTTGGTAACAAAGGGGAGTTAAATCCTGGCAGTATCCCCTCAAATGTAATCGTATATGTCACAGTGGAAAAATAAAACAATACCAGAGCGATTACACAGCTCAAACCCATGTTAATATTGATGTCCTGGACAATTCAAGATTGAATCATTAAAGTATTTAGACATGCTACACTGTGTGCGTTCAGTTCCAGCCGCTAGAAGAGAGTGCACTTTGTTTTTTAGACGCGAATGAAAACTTTCATTTTGTGAATCTTTTTTTTTTCCTCCTTCCCTGTGATCCTTCCACTTGAAGCCACATTGCAAAAACAAGAAAAAAAAAAGTTGAAATAGTAAGGGTTGGATTTGGACAGGGCGAGATCCGGACATTTGATCTGTGGCATAATGAAGTATTAGCTTCCATTACAGTGCAGGCTTAACCTTTTTGCGGAGCACCATTGAGCGCTTGCCAGCAGTCATCAATATTTAACAGCTGTTGCTATTATGAAATTCTTTATGGGCTAATGTGGCTTGCCGGCTTGCACGCAAGCCCTTGGCCGGCCGCCAGCGCCCTGTCAAGAGCAAGGGGGGGGAGATTGACAGACGGCTCGCTCGCGTGACAACCAGTCCTTGATCAGCCAGCCTCTCTCTCTCTCTCTCTCTCTCTCTCTCTCTCTCTCTCTCTCTCTCTCTCTCTCCCTCGCTCTCTCTGTGTTGGTGTTGCCTTCTCCGCTGTGGATTTCCTGTGCCTGCGGAGAGAGAGCAAAAAAGACACAGAGAAGAAGAAGAGGGCTGAGGGAAGGGGGCGGGAATAGGCAAAGAAGGTGGCTGTAAGCCAACCCAACCCCAACACACACATATGCAGACACACATTCAGTTTTCTCTACTCACGCAAGCCTTGTGGGAGGGGAGGGACAGTGTTCACATGTTCAGGTCTCAGCGCTTCTTTTATTATTTTTTTTACAAGCCAAACATCCAGCAGAAGATCAGCTGCCAAAAGATGGCACCATTCTGCTGAGATCAGAGTCTCCACACTGATGGATAACACACAACTTTGGAGAGAATTATTAGAACCCCTGTGATTTTTAATATAACTTAAGTACAAACAGTGCCTGAACATGAACTTTTAATATTCTGCTCTTGGAATAGATCAGATGGTCTTAATTTATATGTTACTTCTATAAGAATTTAATGTCTTTGCAGAGAAAAACGTCTACAGAAGACAGATCTTAGCCCAAACAGACTGTGTTTTCTGAAAATAAACTTTAACAAAGTTCGGACTTATTTACACTATTGTCTGTAAAGTGGGGAAAAATATTTTTTTTTTTTACCTCTTCTCATAAAATGATTGTTACAATGTGATTTATTCTTGATAGATAAAGTGTAGAGGAAGAGTAATGTGTTTTACACTGGTTTACTTTTCTTTTTTTTTTTAGAAATGATCTGCCTCAGGATTAAATGTGTTAAACCTTACATGATAAAAAACAAATGATAAAAGTGATGGTTAGCTGATGTATAGAATAGAATAGAATAACAGAATTAAACACATATACAAACAAATATCACAAAAAGGCAGCAGTCACATCATTAATTCTCCACAAACCTGTTGAAAAAATTGGGGTTTTATTGTCATTAGCTTAAATACATCTGGTTTCTTTAGTAAAACTCTACAGCAAACGTTTCGCGTGTCTTTTGCCATATTTTTGACACAGATATAGACACAAGAAAAAAAACTTGATTTTTGTCTGCTTTCACCACTTTGTCACAGTCATCTAAAAATTATTTCCCAGATGTGTTTGGGCGTCACTCGGGAGATATATAATTGTCTCTGCCAGAGGGTTAATTATCTTTGGCCTATTTATGCCACACAATCAGTGAATAGTCTCGCAACAAAGTGAAATCTGATGTACAAACTCACTGTAGTATTCTATAACCACCTGTAGCATGTGAGCCGGTTTGTCCCGGGTTAAAACGCTACAGCAGCTGGTGTTATGTCTCTGATCAGCCATGTATGAACGCTTACCTGCTCCTCGCTGCACACTGAAAGAACATGACCTAAAGAATGGACTCGGAGTAGTATCAGCCTTTCAGCTCAAAATGCATGCAACTGTTGTACTCACGATTCATGAAACACAGACTCCACAGCTTCGAGTCATGCAACACTCTTTTTAAACTCCCCTGCATTATGTCATGCCATGACATTTTTACATCTCCTGCAACATACAGGATTATATTCAAATATTAATCTTTGCATTTTTCATCATTTTGTGAGATGGTTTTTTGGTGCTTACTTCCATTATCCCCAGAATAAAAGCACGTCAGCGACACAATGAGACATCAGAGACATGTATTCGCTCTCTCTCTCTCTCTCTCTGTTAATCTTCCTTTTTATTTACAGGCTTGTCTTCATTTTTCTCTTCTTCCTCTGTTGGTGCAGAGCAGGAGGAAGTGGCTTTAGAAGTGAGGTTGTTGAAAACAGACACAAACACACCCAGACAGTGCTGCACACATCCGTCAGCTGCACGGCCAAACTCACCTCACCCCCTAGAGGCCGCAGAAATGAACACCAAACTCATGACAACTGTGTGATCTTCTATGCTCTGGTGGTGTGTATCACCACTTGTAGCGTCACAGGTTTTGCGGGGGGAAAAAAATGTTGGCATACGATTTGAAGTGATCATTCACAGGTCTTCTCCCATTTTACAACCAGTCTCTTAAGATTTCCTCTCATTCTTGTTCCATCACATTCCCCCTTAGAATATGAAAATGTCTCTTGAGTGTGGAAACAGATTTATTGCCAGGTAAAGTTTGCACAGTACAAGGAATATGTCCTGTATGTAGGTTCATGTAGTAAACACAGAAAAGACATAAAGCAAAAATAACAAACAAGTACTTTAAGTCACAAATTTAATAAAACAAGTACTTTAAATTAGATCAGATTTTTAAAGGCTACTATAATAAAGGTGATAGAGGATTAATGATCTGATACCATCCTGATACATGTCCGAAATTAACCTAAAAGTTAAAATTCAAATTGTTGACTGAATATCTGAGTCAGGGTAATAAATACCAAAAAGAATAACTCATATCATTGAATATTCACAGTCAAAGTAATTTATTAATAAATGAAGAAGTGAACATTTTATCTTTGAGCTACTATTTTCTCTCACCGTGGATTTTACTTCTGCTAATATTGATAGCTTGTAAAACATCCTGTCGCATCTGTCTTTACTTCAACTCAGGAGCCGAAGTAACTTACAGGGTATGTATGTAACAGAAAATATATACAATATATCTAGAATGTAAAAGAACTGTAGTTTGTGCAGGATTGTGCAAAAGTAGTGGTTTTATACTCATTCATGCACAGTGTATATCTAGGATTGTTGTTTTTTGGTAGCATGAACTGCAATGAACCATAGATCTGTGTAGAATGTATAAATATCCCCTCTGACATTAATAAATGGGTGATTCATCCTCATTTAATGTTTCAGAGACCAGGCGTTTATGTTGGAAAAACATCTAGTGTTACACAATATCATGCCCTATTTTACCTGAGGCATGAAAACGTAACAGCCATGAAGATTTTTATTAGAACTGAAAATGGAACTGGATTATTTTCATTCATAAGAGGTACAGCTAACTTTTTGACTGGAGTCAACCTCAATTTATGACATTTTTTGCACCTGTACCAATGTTTACAATTTTTTAATATTGTCATTTTCATTTCATTTATGACTGAAGTAAAAGATGTGGAATTTCAGGCTAAATATATGTCATCCAGGGTGTAGTGATGTCAAATACCGTTAATGCTGTTGGTTTTTGAACTGTTGTTTTGAAACCAGTATGTGTTGTGACCGTTGCCATGTTGACTCCTTAGAGGTGGAAGTGACCATATTTGGGTGAAAGGGGGTGGGGCTTTAGAGGCATTAGGGATCAGAGATGAGCTAATGCTAAACACTAACTACTGACTCAGTAGAATCAAGTGCTGTGTATAAAAAAAGTAGTTTTACTTTATTATGCTACTGTTAAGTTTGTCAAGAAAAAACATGTTTTATTCAATAAACAGGAGTTCTGAAACTCCGACTTGGCAGGTGAGTGAACTTTCTAGAGGTTTCTATTCACCCCGAGAGCTTACTAATGGAGTAAAAATTAAAAGGGTCCAAATCAAACAAATGAGACCAGAATGACTCCTGGAAAACAATTACTGACTTAGTATTTTGAGAGAGGAGTTCAGCGTAAGTGCACTGGAACCAGGGCTTTTTGGAGCAGCATCCAGTGGCCATCTTTAAGATACTGGTTTCATGTTGGAGCTCAAGTCCGCGCCTCTTGGCCTAAACACCATTTTCCGCACAGTGAAAAAACAGACATCTTTGAAGCTGCTGACAGGACACCTACAGCTGCAAAAAAGCTCAGATATTGACTGTTTATTACCAGTTGGTTTTTGGCTGTTAAATCTGTTAAATCACCTCAACAGCCAGGGAATCCATTCTGTGTTTCAGCATCAGTATAAAAGGCTTCCGTATAACATAAAGTAAACTAGATGCCAGAAAACTTTTTCCTGTGAGAACGGCAGCTTTATTTTCAGTTTCTGTGCAGATATTAGAGAAAAGTGATGCGTAACTTGTACGGTTGTAAGTCAAATGTAAGTTAGCTTGCACAGAATGGGGCCGAGCCATATATCTGGCGGGTGGTCCTAATATGTTGTGTACTCAGTGGAAGTGGAAAGCCAGACCTTGCTGACTAACGGAGCTAGACGCGCTCGGCCTCACCCTTTGGCAGCATCCACATCCCGCTACTTGTCACTTTTTACTTAGCACCCTGTCCTCATGCAGAGCACATAAACGCCTCACCATTACCTACTCTGTTTTCCTTTTTCGAGCAGCGAGGGAGAAAATAGAGGCAAAGAAAAGCAAACCTGAAGACACAAGTAGTGATGAATAAAGCCCGTATTGTTGGCAAAGGAAGTGCCAGTGCCGATAATTAATCATCCCGTATGTTTGTCTTTCCTGACGCTGCATCCTCTCCAAAAGCTGCCGTAAGAGAGAAAACAAAAATACATGAGGCGTTGAAGGAGGAAAATAAAGAGACTTATTAGATTAATTTCCTTCTGCAATGGTTTCCACCGGCTGGATGATATAAATGTAGCTGAAGAGAATGGTTCGGTGTGTGTGTGTGTGTGGCTGTCGTCGTCAGTTTGTTTATGGATTCGCACCTAGCGGAGGTGATGACAAAATACTTAACATTATTACTGGCATTTATGAGTTTGTGAAGCTGCCTGTTAATGCAGTCATCAGCACTTCACCTGATTTTCAGCAGCCGAAAAACACGACGGCCTTTATTTGCACACGTCGCTCTAGTGGAGTGGGAATAAATGTTTAAATGTGAACAAATTAATTGAGATTATATGTAAAAAATAGATGCGCAACCTTCGCGTGATTCAGACACGAATTAAGTGGAGGGAAACGCTTCCACAGTCACGAAATCGGTTGTCGATCGCCTGTGTTGAACAAAGAACGGGTGGAGGGATGATGACGATGAAGAGGAGGAGGAGGAAGGGTTGATGGGGGAGGGAGCAGAGAAGAAGAGGATGGTATAAGGTTAAAGGGGGAGGATCAGATGCCTTTTAATGGGGTTATTCAAAAGGGGAGGGGGGGGCAACGGCAGGAAGCAACGCAAGAAACATACATACATACTTAGGTAGTTTTTTCATAATGAGGCTATAGTGTGTGTGCGTGTGTGTGTGTTGCGTGACTAATCTGTGCCTGCTACAATGAGTGACGGAGCGATGGGCTGATCTCTTGGAGTGAGCCACATGCCCCCTGACAGCACACCCATAAGAGAAACACGCAAACATGCCTCCAACACGCAACACACACATCACAGGCAAAGTAATGCACATGTGACGATCCTGCACGCCACAGTCGTAGAAGCTAATTGCACATATACACACTGTAGTAGGTGGGAGGAGAGCGCAGTCACTTGACTTGTGACATTTTTGCAACTTTTCTAAGGATTTCTACTTCACTACGTTCCAGTTTAGAGATGAAATCTGAAGAATCCACAACTATGATGATGTAACTAATGTAATATGCGGCTAAATAAATATTCTGTACTTTGCTTCAAATTCAAGAATCCTTCCAGAAAACTCAACTTTAATGACATTTTGTCACCATACACACACACATACACACACACAAAAAAAATCAGGAGTATGAGATTCCACTGCTTATTAAAAATCACAGCATAAACTTTGCCTTTATAAGTTTAAGGTCAGAGCTGTGGTCTTGGTTTTTGGTGTAAACGGCATGACATTTAATTCCAGAAAACTCTTTAACAAGATGAGTTTGTTCTTGCTTTTCTTTTCTTTTTTTGTTACATTTTAGCACATTTAATCTTGTATTCATAACATAGATGATATTTAAAACAAAACCAACCTAGATATTCTAAAATAAACAAATAAATATTTTTTCTAATGAATAAACTTGACTTACCATATATATTTCTACTTATGATAATAGCTATTCTCTAAATTAAGTGCCAATTAATGGATTTTTCCATGGTTTTTTCCAAGTTTATGGAAGACTGGGGCACTTCACGACTACAAGAAGATAAATTAATGAAAAATACAGAATTTTGCATCCTTTAAAAACATTAGTGAAAACCCTACAGCTGTGGTCGTGACTTGTCTTGAAATCCTTCAAATAAACCAATCTCAAATCCTACAACACCACTTAGGGGATCAGTCAAGTGAATCTGCATCTCCAGGCATTAAAACATTACCTCGCAGGGTTCACGTGCTCGTCTTGCGTGCACATCTGTACGTTTCCTTTGTTAAACTCACCGTGACATTCTGAATATGTCGTGTGAGACGAGTCCCGCAAAGTCATTAAAATCCTTCACAGTTTTGTCTTGTTAGCCTGGCCCACCGCTCGCTAATACCTGGCACCAGAGCAGGACAAAAAAATGAGACGTTTTGATGCAGTTAATGTGTCCACCACATGTCTGAGCGCCGGGCCAGATCCCCTCACTGCCCCATCGCAGAACTTGGCCGAGCAGCTTGAAAAACAGAATCATTGCTGTTATCAGTCACTTTGTCTTCTCCTGTATTGACACAGCTCTGTGTTCTGAATAAGCTACAAAGAAATATATGTAAGCCAGGGATTATAGAGCGCATAAAGTGTGCTGGAGTTACCCATTTCCCTCCCTGGACTTAGATTTTTGACATTTTTTTCAGCTGTCTTTTCTTTGACGGAACATCATCACAAGTGTTTAAAGTGGTCAAGCAGAAATATGTAGTTTTCTTATGCTGGAATGTATTTTGACAGACATTAGTTGGAAAGATGACACGACAGGCTAAGTTTACATTATAATTTGTATGCAAGAATGTGTGTGTTAAATGTGGATTTGTGTAGAGCAATGATTAAAAAGGGACTGAACCCCCCAAGTGCTTAGACAAGACAGCATGAAACCATCAAAACTGAGCTGTCATTTAGAATCAAAACAGCCTCCACAAGTGAAAACAGCCTCTTGTGCGCTCAAATGTACTTGTAATGTTAATTTCATTCATTTTCATCAGAATCAGCAGCTTGTGATATTCACTCACTTGTTATTAATGTGGTGTACATTCAGATGAAAGCATGTGTTACGACTTCACAACAGGGTTGAAAAAGATGTTTTAGTGTTTTCATAATGAATTACAGCAAACCATTAACCCCCCCCCCCCTTTTTTTTTTCCTCTTCTACAGGGAACCAAGACAAGACCTCCAGAAAGCACATCATCAGCTCAGCACCCTCCAACCCAGAGCCCAGGAAAGACAGCCTCCCCATGGGCACCAGCGTCAACGAAAGCAGCCTCCTCCTGGAAGTAAGAAACCATATGTCTGGTATCTGTGTCTATGTCTTATGGACCATTTGTTTGTGTGCAGTGTTCGATTTGTTCAAATACACATTTCCTATTAAGGGTTTTGGAACAATTTTCGGGACCTCTGACCATACATTTATTTTGTTTCTAGTCGTCAACATCAGTTGCTTTGCATGCTTCAATGAGTACCTGTTTTAATTTTTTCTAAGTAAATTAATTTCCTGAAATTTGTACAAAAACAAAAAGTGAAGTTTGTGTTTTTAAGTTAGACAGTTGCACTGAGATGTTTTCAGGCTGGATGATATATCAAATTAATCTGATTAAGCAAGGTTTTACTTACTGAAAATTGAAAAACAAAAAAAAACGTAATTGCAAAATTGAGATTATTCCTCTGGAGTACTTTCTTGCTCAACGAAATTCTAAATGCAACCTGTTTGCTTCTTTGAACTATATTAAGTCATATACCATATACAGTTTTAGTAAAAAGAGTATTTTTCAGTCATGTTTTGTCTTAAATTATATTGTTAAGATCTAAATTTCCCCTTCCTAGTTTTTCTTCAGTTTCCTGTGTTCTGATATGAACATCTGCAGGATCCTGCTACTTTTTATTATACTTGAATGGAGCAACTCTGAAACACAACAGTTTCCCCCTGGGATTAATGAATTATTCTGATTCTAATGAAGTTAAAAAATAGGAAAACACCTCATTTTCACTGAAAATTGCAAAATGGATAATATTATAACAAATGGTGAAAAATCACAGATGAAAGGTTGAATGTAGAGAATAATTCATTTGGAAGCCACCACAAAAATAATTCTAGGTCTTTGTCAATTCTTTTAATATTATCCATATATTTAATTTACCCACCACACCGATTAAATTGAAAAGTTAGGGAGACTGAGGTGAAAGTGATTTTCTATTAATTGCACATGAAAAAAAATCCCCAAACAGTGAAACAAATGGTGGAAACTGTTTATTACAGAGCCCCTGAATGTGCAAATAGGACATAAAAGTTAATAAACTCCACTTTAAAAGCATATGGATGGGATTAGTGGCTGAAAAGTTCTAAAATGAGTTAGAACAACTGCAGTTTTTGGCCACGGTGTGATCGCAAATCATCATTTTAGAAGTTGTCTGTCTCTGTTCCAACTTGCTTGGCCTTGAGAACGAATTTGGAGGACCGGGGGGAGGAGGGAGGGAGGGAGGGCTTGGCTGTGGGCGTCTGCGTG
>JAPQRQ010000014.1:1153784-1186211 GCA_037367365.1 Apogon talboti | reverse complement strand
TGTGTGTGTGTGTGTGTGTGTGTGTGTGTGTGTGTGTGTGTGGATGGGGAGGCTGGACTGCTGTTCAGGAGCTGGTGTCACGCGATGTTTGCCAAACACAGCTGCCCTCGCTGGCCCTGCAGCTGCCCCTACGCTGTTACTGCACTGGCTAAATGCTTTTGCATGGGTGTATGTGCAGCCATGTATGTGTGTTTGTGTGACTTTCATTGACTTCCTATGTACAGGGCAGCATGGTTCTTGTGTGTGACGGTGGGATTAACATGCTCCCTGGGAATCCTGGGGCGGACGGAGTGTTTCTGAGCAACAGGAATAGGAGCCCCCTACTCACCCCCAACAGTAGCAACAGCTCCAAAAAGTTACTGTAGATCGAGGGTGTCAAACATATGGCTCGTGGACCAAAAGCGGTCCGCCAAAGGGTCCAATTGCAAGTCACTGTGTTGTTGTCTTTCAATTGTTTTTATACTGCTCTTATTGTGACTTTTAATCTTTTATACTTGTACTCTGAGAGACCTCTGTATAATTATTCCTATGTACCTGAATGTATACAAATGGCAAATAAACCATCTTATCTTATCTTATCTTATCTTATCTTATCTAAATCATGACAAGTCTAAATTTTTCCCTTTGTTTTACAGAAAAGTCTAAAACATAGAGAAAAGTTTGGAGTTGTCACTATTTAGAATTTATTATGTTATGATTTTATACGTTAAAAAAATATGTTACTATATTTTACTATACTATCCTCCTCAAACTAATCATTTCTGTCCTGATTTTCCCTGCAGACTGACGTGATGCACCAGAATGTGTTCGACTACATCCACATAGACGACCGTCAGGAGTTCAGACGTCAGCTCCACTGGGCCATGTGTCCACCACAGCACCAGGGGACGCAGGGGCACCAGGACAACCAGCTCGCCACTGGGACTGGTGGGTATCTCCCCATGGAACCAGTGCATATTCAAGAAACTGTTACATAATTAGATTACACATCAAATATAACTGTAACCTGGAATCTGTAAAAAGTGGATTACACATCATCAGTGGTTGCATCTTAATAAAGTATATTCAGGAATAAGATTATGTAGAATACAACACCAAGGCAGGCAGCCACATGAACAATATTAATACACTGTTGCCCATAAAGTTGTAATTAATCTGTTTTCAGACTCATTCCTTTTTATTCCAATTTATACATATCAGTTATCACCTTTTGACGAGGTTCAATAATTACACATTGAGTTCCAGTTATGCTTTATCTATCAAGAATAAGTCACATTGTAACAATCCTTTCATGAGAAGAAGTAAAAATATTTTATACCAACTTTATGGGTTGGAATAAAATAGTGTATAATGAAATTAAAAGAGGCTGAAACCAGTTTTTCTTCTTTCTCTCTTCCTTCTGACGTTGACGCCCTCTGTGGGTTCGCCATATACGTCGCTATGATAACTGAATATTATTTGCTTGTTTGATTTCAGGTGAAGACTTTGTGGTGAGCAGCCTGTTCCATTCTCCGGAGGCGGGGGGAATTCCTCCAGAGCTCTCCTGCTTCCTCAACAGATGTTTTATCGCCAGAGTCCGATGCCTCTTGGACAGCACCTCTGGGTTCCTGGTGAGTGGGTTTAACCAAACCTCCCGACTTAAAGCCATAATATATAACATTTAAGTATCTTTAGGTTAAGGTTATATGTTTTGTTGAGTTGTGTGACTACATCACATTATATGTTTCACAATATTCTCAAATTCAGAGAAGAATAAAAAAAAAAATACCTGATGGATACATGATTCTGGAGGTTGAGAGATAAAACAATAATCATCATCATTACTGCAATATATTTTATATCACATGAAACGTTATTAGTGTTTTTCTTTTGCCGTTGAGACTATTTCGTTCACATTCTCAGTACAAACACTCACAAAATGTTTCATGTTTTGCTGTTTTACTTATCATAGAAGAGTTTAAAACCACAAATAATGAGCTTTTAAATCATTTTCACTGTTAAATAAGGGCTCAGATTGGACTTATTTTCATTATTTCGGTTTAATGATGTGAATAACTCAATGATAGATCAAGAAAATCAACAAAAATAAGCACTAAATCCTGAAATACAAGGTGATAGGTGAATTCTTGTCTTATACACCTCTTTATTTTCATCTCGTTACACCTGTAATTTGCATCTTTTTGGCTTTGCATCATTATTGCCCAGTTTCATCTTCATCTTTTACCTCATTATGTCGTTTACAAATAATTTAAGACTACTAATAACCATCTGCTTTATTCAACTTTCATCTTCTGGTAGCGTTCGCCTTGTGATGTCTTTTACATTGTTTTCATATTGTTGCATCTTTTACAGTGTTTTCTTGTTATTGCATCCATCACATTTTGGTTTTTTTTGTGTCTTTTACATCATCTCTGACCTGTATGGGCATCAGTTTCAACAAATTCATCAAAGGAAAATTACATATAACCATCTGTTTTTTTCAGTTTTAACAAGAAATTGAAACAGGTAAAGAACTCCAGCACCACTTGTCATATGGGAGAAATATATTTCATTCTAAATATAGACCAACGTGTTTCAGCTTGTGGTCATCTCAATGACCCTGGTCTATATTTAGAGTGAAATAAAGCTCTGCTGCTGGAGTTCTTGACCTGTATCTAGTTTTTATCATGTGTAAATGGTAAGCTGAGGCATAATATTGTTATAATTGCACTTATTTCTCTTAAGATATTTCAGGTTGTTCATGTTATTCACATTTTGAAGGAAACTTTGTAGATGAAAACATTTTCATAATGTAACTTTTACTTAAATTTACTTTTTTTTTTACACTATTTTTACTGATCGGGTTGACTTGAGATCATATTGGACCATACAGTATTTGGTCCTTGAGTTATAATGAGTTTGACACCCCTGAACTATAACTTTAAAGAAATAATATCATATTTATCCTGATAATTATCGATATTGACACGGATGACAACATTTTTCCATCATTATCGGCGAGCTCTAACTCCTGTAATTCTTTACTACTTTGTTTTCATTACAAGACAACTAGAGGCAGAAATGACCCATTTTTGCATTTTTATCTCATTAAAAAGATGCAGAATATGAAAATTGTGCTCTGAGTAAATGTTGGCCACTTTCTGGGAGACGACTCAAGTTTATAAAAAGTTATATGGCCCCATCCGTGCAGCATAATTTCATTTTTAATTGCAGCACGTACAATTATTTATAGTTATATTGCAAAGTATTATAATGTAATTGGGTGGCTGGATGCAGCGGCAGAATAGCAGCGTGGTCCATCCCTCGTGGCTGTGACTAGAGTGGTTTGGAGAACAGCAGTGGAAAAGCCAGAGGTCTGATGACAGAGCAACAAGAATGTGGGTTTGGACGATTTCATCAGGGTCGGCGGAGTTCACTGTCACCAAGTCCACTGACGCTGGCTGCACAGCCGAAATTCTAGATGGCAATTTTTTGACATATACTGGGAGTTGTAGTAGCCAAGTTGTGAGCGAATGTTGTTGAGATGCTTTCTTCATCAGTCATCGTAATTACGGGAAAAACACATAAATTGTAATGTCATGCACGACCCTTTTTTCAGCTAAAAACATTGAGTCTGAACAAAAATCTGATTAATATGCCAGTAAGTCTTTTCTTAAATCTAAATGTGTTTTCAACACCCTATACAGTTATGACTCATTTTTAACGAACTGCATGAATAAATGTGCTACTGGAAGCGATGGTTTAGGCACAAAACTATCATAACTATAAATCTGGCTTTCCAAAACACATGGTCACGATCCGAAATGGGATGTGGAGCTGTTTTTATTGGGTTGAGTAAATTACATAACAGTAATATGACATGTAATCATTGTCTACAGTAAATGAGAATAGAAGAAGAGTTTATACGTGGACGTCACCAAAGTAAAATGATGATATAAAAGATGTAACAAGACAAAAAGTATATAAAAGACAAAGCCAAAAGATGAAAATAACAAAAGATATAAACAGTGCAAAAGATGAAAACAAAAAACATGTTGTTTAGTATTTTATATCGTCTTGGATGGATAACATAAGGATAAAAAAACCATAAGAATAAATAAAATATACAACAAATTCTCTGTGGTTCATAAATGAGTACTAAATTACATGGTCCTAAAACATTTTTATGTCATCCTAAATCACTCAGATCTCCTTTGTTAAGCTTAAGTTTTATTATCAATGTACAGGTTTTTCTGATTTGACATTCATCACGGCAGTAATTTTGTCCTCCCCCAGACGATGCAGTTCCAGGGTCGGCTGAAGTTCCTCAACGGCCAGAAGAAGAAGTCAGCCTCCGGGGCCCTGCTGCCCCCCCAGCTGGCTCTGTTCTGCATCGCCGTGCCCCTCCTGCTGCCCTCCATCACCGACATGAAGATGAAGAACATGCTAATGAGGGGGAAGAGCAAGGGGGGAAGCGGAGGGGTTCTGTCTGCAATGGAACATGGGTAAGATACATGTTCATCCTCTCCTGTGCGGATCCACTGATTGGTTTAATGGCTGCACTTTGGTAAAAGGTCACCCCTGTCAACGCAAAGTCGGAGTCTCAGACACCGCTGGTCCAATCTGAGGAAATCTGAAAGATGAGGGATTTTAGCGCCTCCTCGAAAAACAAAACTGATTTGCCTTTTGGGGGCGCTAGAAGTAAAGGTCAAGGTTCTGAAAAGGTCAAAGTCCAGTTTTGTTGGGAGAAAAAAAAGAGTTTAGTGACCACTCCAAACCAATATTGGACTGAAAAAAATACAGTGTCGTCCACTTAATTTGCTGCTTATTCATTTATGAGTTGATGTTTTCAACAGCTTTTCACCCGAGAAACAGTTACATTAACTCAAATAAGCCCTTCTATTTATTTATTTATTAATTTATTTGGTAGGGACAGTGCACATTAATGAACATCTGTACTGAGACAACAACAGATGTAAATATGCTGGATTATAGCAAACATGCTAATTTGCATCCCTAGTAACATAAAACAAAATTAACATTACAATTAACATGCAACACAATAAAAGTACAACACATTAAAAGGTAAAGAGTTAAAAATGACCACAAGACTGGTTTTCTTTAAGCCACTATCACCCATTAGGCTTAATTAAAAACCCTCCAAAGTCCAGAGTTGCAATGCAAAAATTACTAAAAATTGTTGAAATGGCATTAAATTACAGCTTTCTTTGGTACTTCAAAATCTAGAAATTAATGTATAACTAAACTGTAATGTACCTTTAATAGGACGATGCTGCAGACCTGTAGATGAGAAAATTGTCCTTAAATAAACCATTATTGACTATACCCGGACTAAAGGAACATCAGTAACCCTGGACACATGTCTTGCGGCGGCTATGATCATGTTTAGAGAGGTCGCTGGTGAACCCGTGGTCATCCAAAGACTACACTTCTTGCACTTACCTGTGTCCAATTAGAGCAAACTCATTAAATAACATGGCTTAGATAAGACATTCTATGATTTGTGCATCATTACCATAACTAGGAGACTGACAGGTCCCACTACCCCCTCTACTGTTCATTACTTCTCATTTGTCGACTTATTTCTGTACCTTAATTAACCTTCATAGACCAAGAAGGAACATATTAACCTTCATAGACCAAGAAGGAACATATCTATTGATTTAAAATAACTGAAGCTCTGATCATTTCTATATGCTTTGTGAATTTGGGTATCAGCTTTATGTCTCGTTAAAAACAGACTTATTTCATTCTTTACAATTGTTCAATTGATAATATAATTCTACAGGGTCAGTTAATGAAATCTAAATAAATACCCTGAAAAACCCCCATGATAATACTATGATAAATGGATGTAACTTGCTCAGTAATAGTTAGATGTGGACATAAATCTATTTGGAAGCAGAATGCATCAACTTTTTACACAAAACACTAGATCACATTAAAAATGTCTTTTTTTTTCTTTTTCTAAATTTTAGCAAAATTATCCATTCTCAGACACAAAGCAAATGTAAAATGTCGACTTGAAAAGAACTAGATGAAACTTCAGGTTCCTCTGATGCCAACTAATACAAAACTATTGAAATACAGTACATGAATCCAAAACACTGCTCTGAGAGTTAAAAAGAAGTACAAATGATCTAATATAAGGTACGTCTTACAATAAAATGCGGCTGTAAATGCTTGAAAATGCATATATTTATGATGTTTAACTATAAGGCATGATGTTATACACCCTCTCCTGTGCAACATCTAATTTTGTATCTTCACTTACTGTAAGCTACTAAATTTAATGTAGTCATGCGTAAAGCTGTAATTTAGTCCTCGTTTAACCTCCTAATATCCACCAGGTCACCGGCTGCCCATTTCAGGTGTAGGTTTAGGGTTACACTTGAGTGATGTAGGGTTGGTTGTTTTTCAACTGCATATTAGAGACCGAAACTAGAATACGTTAGCTTTAAAACTACGTCTAATACGGGTATTTTGGCTTTATATTTCTTCTCAACTTAATCCGAACCCCATTTTAGGGTCAAGGTTAGGATTCTATGAAAAGTGCGGCTCTAAAAAGGTTACTGATGTTCATACGCCTGCCAATTTCAGATGTAAAATCTGATTGCCTCAGCAAAAGAAATCGCAGAATCTGCACTTTTTTTTACGCATTCCTCAGATATTTTTCTGAAATGAACTAAAGAGAGCATGAAATATGTCCGACATTAGAGACCAGGGACAGACGTCACCGACTATGTTAATTAAACGCTTAAAATTCCTCACATTGCTCACACAGAGACATTTTTTCCTGAATTAAATAAAGCCAACTCTGTTCACCTCAGTTTAAAATAAAACCATAGTGTGTTAGTGAGTAACCCATGGTCTACTGATGCTAATTCTATGTGTTATAATCACTGTCTTAACTCATTGATGATGCCATCCATAATGTGTAGTGTAGTAAGTTTAAGGATAAATCAATCAGTTAATAAAAACAATGACAAACTGAAATATTAAGCCCAATCTACTGCAGAGTGAATGAAGACAGAGTGCAGTGTAGAACCCCTAACCTAAAGTGTTGGTCATAACGGAGTCGGGTAAGGTCAGACTCTGTTCTCAATTTTCAGATGAGACAAATCCCGGAAAAGATGAGTCACTTTTGGAAAGCCTCTGATGAACTATAGTGAACCAAACCTAGATTTTTTCGCATTGAATCATTCATCAAATGGTAAAAAAAAAAAAAAAAAAATAGACAAAAATACATTTTGGACAATTTGCGGACATTTACCACACACTCATCTGGGAGGCCTGTTCATACCACATCCGTGTAAATGTCAAAGACCACCGCAACTTTATATAATCTGAGCTGATTGGTTTGTTTTTGCGACTAATGATCTCATTTTCCTGTTTCTCTGATCCCACGCTCCTCTTCATCCCCCTCCCCTACAGCGAGCGAGGGGATCACCTCCGGAGACACTCCTTCAGTGGAGGAATGGGGGACGTTTCAGACCCCCTCCTCCTGTCCTGTCCTACTCCTGGGGGGAACCAGCGAGGCCATCACACTCCCTGGACCCCGCTCTCCAAGGACAACCTCAAGTACCGGCCTGAAGGTTACTACAACCAGGAGGAGCCGCTCAATTACTGCAAGTCCTCCGTGGCTCCTCATAAAGGTCTGAGTCCAGGTCTGGGTGGCTGGCCTCTGCGAGCCGGATCAGGGCCCCTCAGAGGAGCGGGTCAGGGTGTCGGCTACATCCCCCCTAACCGCTTGAACAAGGCTGGGCATTATGGGAAGCCGTACCGCCTTTCCCCGAGCTGCCACAGCGGCAGAGGAGGCGAGGTGTTCGTCTCCAAGCTCTATGGAAACCTGCAGATCCCCTCAGACCCGGACGCCTACTGCGTGGATTTGGTGAAGAACGAGAACGGCTACGGCGAGTGCTACGACGGCCACCTGATGCCCGAGATGCCGCCCATCAAAGTAGAGCACGACTCGGACTCTGAGAACGGCTGCGACGCCTACGGTCGACCCTGGTCTTGCCGTGACCCGGAGGCCTTCGACCGCCGCTACAGTAACGGAATATACGACCACAGCTCCAGCCTCCAGCTCAAATCGGAGGCAGATTTTTACGATCCACAGTACTCGCCCTGTCAGCGAGGCAAGACAGGCATCAGCCCGCCGTACAACAACGGCAACTATCAGAACTATGCAGTCAACAACAGCGCAAACGCCACTGGACGTCTGTCGAAGTGTGACAAAGACATGAGCAACAACAACAACAGCCAGTTTAGTCCTCAGAGACTGTCCCACTCAGACTCTCTATGCAGCAACCAATCTGTCAACCTCATGGACTCGCACGTCTACCCAGTCGCCACACAGGACCCTCACAAAGCCTATATGCACCCGGACTACAACAAACATGACGTGTATGAGTTCAAAGGTCACGGCCTGATTCATTCGATCAAGCGGGAGCCCATGGACTCCCCGCCGTGGTCTGAAAGTGGTCATGATATAAATCAGTCCATGATGGTTCCGAGGAACGTTATGCCATGTGTCATGAGCACTGGGCACCACAAATCCAGCCCCTACATTTACATGCCGTAACAGCGATAAACACACGCAAACACAACTGCAGAAACTCACACACGCACACACAGACATGTATGCATTATAGTACATTGTGTCATTATTGTTGTCATACACATGCACCAGCATTATATCAAGACAATCTCTAAATTTGATGATTCCCAGGATGTCAACATTTACAGCCCTTCTTCGGCTCGATGAAGCGGTCATTAATAAGGCTCAGGTTCTAGTGTTTGTGTTGTGACAATCAGAAATAATACTTTGAATCCAGTTTATGGATAGATGAATTGATTTTAAGGAATACATTTTGTAGTTGTTTCCAAGCACTTTTTGGATTTAGTGACAATGAGACAAATTATGTTTAGAGACACAGTTTCATTTTCGTTTTATGTGTTGTGCACACCTGGCTTTTGTGGGGGAAACAAAGAATTTGCTGTAAAAAAAAAAAAAAAAGAAGTTAATTATTTAACTGTGTACACAATAGATGACCTATACCTACTACTGGGCTTATTCAAGGGAGATGTCTGAGTATTGGTGATAACAACTTACCTACCTTTTCCATTACTGCCTCCAGTGACTGATTTATATTAATTGTAACGTTAAATTAAATCACCTAGCAGAGAGCATCCTATATTAAAAAAAAAAAACAATCAAAGCCATAATAACCCAAGATAAATGTGCATCCAGGATTAATATGTAGTCTAGGATGTGTAGTATTGACCGGCTGCTCTAAAGTAGTTTTTAATGCATGAAATTGATATGATATCTAAGGGCAGTTTTGGAAGTGCTCCCTCTTTTTACCTTAAAAATCCCCTCAAAAATTGCAGTGCAGTTTGTAGTTAATGGACCAAAACATGCACAAGTGTTGATGCAGCCAAAGCTAAAAGTATATCCACTATGTTAGAGGGTTAGAACAAATACACCAAGAAACCCTGAACCACAAACCTGAGACTTAAGCATGTGTCCTGCTGGAATATCCTTAAGCAGATGCAACCTGTTGGTGATTTTTAGTCTTGAATGTTTAATTCAGGGTGTGTCGTTAATAACCTATACAGTACTGTGCAAAAGTCTTTGTCTACCTTTATATTTGTCTTTTTTGCAGGGTTGAAATGAGTATACATATTTATTTTTCATTCTCTTTCCTTCAGATTCAGCAAGAAAATACAGGAAGTATGTGCACAGCCTTAAAAGATGCACAAAAACTGAACTAAATGTGTTGTAAAGGTTAAAGTCACCATTTATTGTAACCCCTGACCCCATGACAAGAAGCAGCGCAAACAATTAGAAACATCTGACATGTGTTGAATGAAACCTGGTATAAAACATCAGAAAATGAATGCTGTAAATCCTGAACAAAAGGGTTAAAGACATGTTCAGTGTAAAGGGAGGTCACACTAAATACAACCACTTCGGTTTATAGAAGCAGTTTTTTTCCTGAAACTTTAGTTTTCCCCGCTGCTACTTCACATATATCCACATTGGCTCTAAATGCAGACTGACAAATGCATATATGTGGTCATTAGAACTTTACAAAACCAACAAATCTAATGTTGGACTAGGACTTTTGCACAGTACATGATGATAATGACAAATCTGATTGAAGTATCATTGTGATACATGCATTATCATATGACAAACCCACTAGGGCTGTACTTATCTGAAATAATTCTTTTTCATCAAAAGAATCTGCAAAGGGGTGAAAATGTGTGTATTTGGAAGTACATTTGGAAATACAGGGTGCTAGTTGGAAGTGAAGGAAAAAAACAAACGTCAGCCTCACACAATAATTTCATCAGTTTAAGTCATAAAACTCCTGTTTAACGCACAGTATCATTAATTTATGTCATTTTATGTCAGAGCTAATGTACAGTTTGGATTAGTGTATATCAGGATCAGCATTTCAACTTGATACTGTAGAGATGACACATTTCCTCTGAAACTGATGTACTTTTCGTGTTGTCTTCTCGCGGAGAAAACATCAGAAGTCGTCTTCACAATCAGTATTTTTGCACAAATGAATTAAAAGCACCAAATTGATTCGATGTCAGTGTCTCAGTTAATTGAAGCTACTGTTGTAGTTTCTAAATTGCACTACTAGGAGTAGTTCAGTTGAAGTTCAGCCGACCCAGACAGGTTTTAGAGTCGACACGCACAACTGTACACGGTGTCACTGTTTTGACTTTGTCTTTATCTCTTTGTGTGTGTTCATTTCAATTCGTGTTTGCTGATTCGTATTTATTGTAAGAGGACAAAGTGTATAATTTAAAAGTACAGTTTTGAAGGCTTTTCTGTTTCTCTAAGGTTAATAAATATGGCTTTTTTTCCTTGCTATCTTTTTGATAATCGTAAAAGACTCATGTTTGTCTCATGGAGGCGGTAGCTGCAAGGTAGCGAACACAGTGTACATATGCAGTGTCTTCCAATGTTTCTACGTGTTTTTGCAAATGGATCTTATCTATTAAAAGACTTTTCTTTACATGGAACAAGTGTTTGTCATATTTTGCCATTTGGTAGAAAATACGCCCCTCAAATAAATTCTTTCCTGAATGAGAGGTGGTAAAATCCTCCCGCTGTTAACCCTTTAGTCGCTTTTACATTTTTAACGTACTCCAAGTGTGGTCTCATCCATCAGATTTGTGTCTCAATTAATAATAAATATACAGCAGAACAGGATCCAGAGTATCTCTAGCCACACTGGTCGTATGATTAATGTGCTGTAAAGCTGGCATGACAGCTCCTTCACACGATCTGGGAAACTTAACACCCGTCTCTCACCACGGTCTAGGACGACGGCTCGAGCCAAGGGAATGCTGGCATCCACTGAGAGGTAGATGGCAAGAAAACTGGCAGGGCGCAAGCAAAGAGGGAGGTGTAGCCCAAAAACTGAGGTTTTAATCCTGGTCCACAGGATTTCAACCTTTCTATGTGACAGATCAGTAACAGTAAAAACAGCAACATCTTTATAAACTATACTAGACAACACAATATGATGCTACACAATATGACACAACACAATGCTATGGTCCTACCACAGGGGTGTCAAACATATGGCCACCAAAGGTTCTAATCTGGCCCGTAGGATGAATTTATGAAATGCAAAAATTACACTGTGTCAAAGGTATTGAACTCATTTTAGTTCAGGGGCCACATAGAGCACAATGCGATCTCATGTTAAAGAATAGCATATTAACCTACAAATAACAACTCCAAAATTTTCAAAAGTTTAATTTAAAAAAAGTTAAATTGCATGATGAAAATATTTACATTTAAAACCTATCCTTTCATGATAAAATGTGAATAACCTGAACAAATATGAACAACCTGAAATGTCCTAAGAAAAATAGGTCAAATTTTAACAATATTCTGCCTCTTACTAAATGTTTTGTGTACGTATTTGTGGATCCACTGTGTACTCTTAAGTTGTAATGCACATGTGTGAACGATAAACAGGCATAATATTGTTAAAATTCACTTATTTTTCTTCAGAAATTTCAGGTTGTTCATATGTGTTCAGGTTATTAATATTTTTTTGTGAAAGAATAGGCTGTAAATATACATGTAAACACAGTCATAAGTTTGACACCCCTGGCCTACCATATTATACCATCTTATATACCACAATACAATACATTATGGTAACATACAATACTGTGCTATATGTACACTACATTATTACAGTATGCAACCCTATACTGCATGATAAAATATAATATGGTGCTATGTTATACTAAATGATACTATATGGGAAACTATACTCCCTGCAGCCATCCTGAGGGCTGAACCAGACAATTTTATTATACAACACAATAATACACTACACATGGTACAACACTATACAGCACGGTATGATACTATATTATACCACAGGGGTTCAAACTAAGCAAACATATTATGCAACAATAGTCTCATAAACAAATACTCAGTGTCATGGTGAAGTTGTTTTTCCTCCAAACAATTCCCATATGTTCATTTCTGCATTCACAGCCCATTAATCTACTGAACTGAATGAACATCAAAACTGCACAACTGTGTTTGACACAAGTAATCCTGACAAAACAGTCTGTTTTCATTCAATACTCATTATATGAAAACAGTGTCTGTATGGATCTAAATGACATTTGAGTTTTGATGTGTCAGCTTTTGACATCTTACACACTGGGGTTTTAGTCTTTTTTAATGGGTTTGTAAATCCATGTTGAACTCACTCAGTGTTATTTGCACTAAGTCTTGCCTATAAATGAAAATGTAAACTTAACATGTCACCTTTCTACTAAATATCTGTATAACTTTCTTTGTTTTGTTATACTATGCTGACCCTCATAAACAGCCACCACTGACCAAAGGCATCTACTAATCTAAAATGTTTAACAAGTTCTGATCCACTAATCCTATCAATAGATGTCAATAATTCAGGTAAAATGCAATTTCTGAACTTTTCATCATCATCAGATATGACCCATTTGAACATTCAGAAGCTCCGTAGTGAACGTGGAAACATGTCACCTTCTACACATTGATTCACTAGTAAAACCAGTGCAGTTTAATAAATGACAGTGGTTGTCGATGCTTGTTTTTTATGTTCACTTAATAAGTTTCTTTGAAAAACATTTCCATGTGTTTCTGAGGTACACTGAAGAACAATTAGAACTATTATATACGTTTCAAAGGCTTTTATTCACAAACAAATCACACAAGATGACGGTGTTTCCACATTTACCGCAGAGCCTCTGAACATCCAAATGGGTCATATCTGATGATGAAAACGTCTTTTTTCCTGTTTTCTCAGTTCTGATATAATAACCTTTGAATTTACTTTGAGCTTTTATGAACATGATCAGTAAATTATATATGGGACTGTAAGCCACATGGTTACCAGACCCACTTATGTGATTTAAATGCAGTTACCATTGTTCCGCCACTAGGTGGCACACTAACTTTATGGTCATTACCATGATCACGCAACGCATGCTCACTCTGAGCCGAGCCTCTGACCAGAGCGTTCACCGATAAACAACCTGTCAAGCCCTGGTGAGAAAATACGGTGTAGAAGCCTCAAAATGATTAGAAATCCCTTTGAATCATATAACTACCTGATTACTTACTTGTTAGGAGCGAAATGTGTGTGAGCTTGTTGATGTTAACTGTCATGAGAAAATGCTTTCATTGTGATGATTTCATAAAACCAGTCGGAGTCACTGATATGTTTGTAGGTGTTTGGGCTGTCCGTGGTATTATCCATATAATTTTAAAGTACCGAAATTGAATGCTAAAAGATTGTTAACCACGTTAGCTCGATGCTAACGCTAATCTCGAGTGCCTTCGCCACTATGCTAACTCAGATATGAATTGTAGTATTCGATAGGGGAGCTAACAAAGGTGCTACGTTATTGTATTTACTGAGGGGGACATAGATGGTACACGGTGCACATACAGTATATGTTGATATGGTGCCAGTTTGTGATAAAAAAAAAAGTGTTTCTCTGATCAATGTAATGTACCAAATGTTATTTGTTTCATTGTAGTTATTCAAATATAGTTGTTGGTTCAAAATTAATAATAATTTAATACAATTGATTTATAGTTAAAAATATGTAAAAAAAAAAAAAATAGACGTAATCTATAGTTATAAATACTGATGTTTAAATGACAAATATTGATTAAAAGAGCTGAATAGCGCTTACCAAGATTTATCAGTTAATTTATGTTAAAAAAAAATAAAATTCATGTACATAAATGTCATGTTAAAATACTGTAAATGTATTCCAGTTCATTTACAATAATTGACATACAGTGTATCCAGCAATTGAGTATATATTGAAGAAGTTCAGAGTAAGAGTAGTATGAGATGGTGAGATATGATAGTAATTGTGATGTTTTCTGCACTACATGTGTAGACAGGTTTCTGCTGGATAGAAATTGAGTCTGAACCCCGAGCGGTTCAGTGGCGAACCAGGAGAACAGAACAGACCGGGGAAGCACGTTGTGGCCATGCATGGAATCCACCTGGAGAAGAACCTCTACTCCACTCATCAACACAGATAAGAACACTCAAAACCACCCAGGTAGTAGAACGAACATACACACACAACACAGGACTGAACTCCATCTTCTGACATAGAAGAAAGGACACTTTCATTGAACTTTTTTTTATTTTTATTTGGAAGAGCTCTATTTTTTTTTTGTTTTTTCCTAATTCCATGCACTGTAAAATAATAATTGCTTTGGAGGCAATAAATGATCACTGTTCAACTTCCAGTCAGAGTCCAACTTTCTGAATCTAGGGGAAATGTTTGCTTTCTACTATTAAGGTTAAAGGCGCTACAGGATAATACCTGATTTTCACAGACAAATGCAAAATGCAGAAGATATTATAGGCTCCACCCCCCATACACTGGCCCCATAGACTGTCCACCACACACCTTAACAGAATCATGATGCTGCTAAAGTCACAAATGCCACTTTATTTCATTGTTGCTCATGTTGCTGCTACATGCATCATCACTTAAAGCGTACTATTGCTGCACACTGTGAAATTTTGTGCATATTAAGAAGTTTTGTTTATATTTTTACATATTTCACTGCAGTTTTTATTCTACTCTATTTACCTCTTATATATTTCATTTTCTATTTTTTCTTTTTATCTTCTATGCTACAAAACCGAAGCTTGGGTAACTATTTTTGTTCTATCATGTACCATTGATCGAATGACAACAAAGCTGAGTTTGAGTCTAACAAGTGGTGATAAGTCACTTAGGAAATATTAAATGTAGAAAGAAAAAAAGTTTAAGTTGCCACAAAAATAGTCGTAAGAGTTGAAATTTGGGTAGCTTTACTTAACATAACAACTTAACTATTTGTAGTAAAAAACAGTTTATAGTTTATAAAGCTAGTCTTAAAAATGTTTATGTAGTTCATATAGTTTGTATTAATATTAATTACATATATGTTAGCTGTACTGTTTCATTATTGTCATGTTATTGGTACAATGACCAACTTCTTCCCCTCTGCTTTAAACACTCTTCAGGTAGTTAAGTTACTTCCTACTACATTTTCAGTCCGAGAGGGAACATGACATTCAGTTTTTGGGCATTTCTAGCACACTCACTTTGCATTTATTTCAACATTAAGAGATTATAGGATTTGTTACTGCATGCAGTGTTTCCACACAGACCTGCAGGGCTCATTGCATTAAATAAAAGGTAAAAACCAGAAAATAAATGAGGTTCATTACTTGGCAGTTGGCAGAAGTAGAAAAACACAGTTCAGAAGCAAGAACCAGTAAAAACTAAATGATATTTATAACTCATTCTGATTCATAATAATCTATGAATGTGTACTACAGTGAGGTTCATTTCTCTGTCCCTGAAAAACTCCTTTCAGGAATGTAAATAAAAGCTACCAATGTTCAGTTTTGTTAATTAAACCTGCTCAAACTGAATATTAAACACAGTTAAGTGTAGTTGTAGTTCTATAAAATCAGAACACATGCTTTGCTGTGACCTTACAGGAATCGTGTAAAGACATGAATTACATATACCTTTGTGTCTCACTCATGTACACATGCACACAATCATCATCATAAGTGAGTAACAACTAACTCATGCGAAACAGTGTGTAGTATCTCTCTCTGTCTCCTCCACCCAGGGGAGAACTTTGTTTTTATCTAACTGTAGTTCCATGACTGATGATGTGACAATGAGACAAGGGAAGTTGGGGGGGGTGTGGAATAGATGAGCATCACTTTAAATGTTTAATATTCGTTAGCATACACGCAATCTTCCATCACGGCATCTGAATGCAACTCTGAGGGGGAGGAGAGGGTAAGGGAGACAAAGAGAGAGGTGAGGGGACACTAAACCCAGGAGGTGAGAAAAGAGAAGTTAGCTTGGGAAAAGGGGTGAAAACAATGAAAAGAGCACATCCAATCAAGAGCCGGGAGTGGCTGCTCAAGGCAACTGTAGTCTCAGCAAAGTGTTTGATGCTTGTTGACAGCTGTATCTGTGAGGCGGAGAGTGCATGTGTGTGCGTGTGTGTGCAGACCAAGACCTATAATCCTATACCATGCAAGGTTGCGTGACTGTTCATACCCCACTCTTTGCTGCTCTGCACACCATTTGCCCTAATTGGTCACACCCACTCTCTGCGTCTTTGTCACACACGCAAATACACACCCATATATAGGCGGACGCAGCAATGCATACATAGCCACAACAACGTCCGCATCTCTATCCCCCAGTGACAATGAAGGGGAGTCCTTGAGGGTATGTCGCAGACACGCAAATGCACATACACATATGCATGCACATTAGCATGCACACATACACACACCCTGCTAAGCATATGGAAGGCGGTCACGCAATCCTCACACAACCTTGCCAATTTCTGACTTCAATTAGCTAATGAAGAATATACACAGCACCTTTGATTTGTGTATAATAGTATTTGGTTGTCTAAAACACTCACAAAGCACAAAGACGATGAAAAATAAGCCAAAGTGAGGGTCAAAAATAACGTGGTTGTCAGAAAGATGCTAAAATGAAATGGTTTATGCATGTACCCAGTGGCAGGAAGCCAGTCAAAAGGTTACTGAGTGCAACCTGGTGATTCATAAACTAGACATGCAGGCCACAGCTGACCATGAGTCATACGCACATGCACACACAAATGTAACACACAAGCAACTAGGCAAGCTCAAATACAGATACCCAAAGTGCCTGCCGTTAAGTCTCCTATGGTCAAGACCAGGCAGATATATTCATACATTGTACATGTAATCATTATTATTATCATCATCATGTATTTCCTGTCAACCCCAGGAGCCAGAGAGCACACTCAAACTGAAGTGAATGCTCTAATAATTTCCATGTGAGATTAGGAGACTACAGTGAGATTATGGAGCCACTGCCAGCGCTGTTTGTTTTGGTCGTACTCATGCTCCAGTTGACTGATTAATCTGTGAGGGTTACATGAGGATAGATGCCTGTGGCGTGTCTTGTGCTGGTAAAGGCTTCTCCCTACTGGTCAAAACAGGAAACTGCAGCTTAGGAGACGGAATGGACATGTGGCAGAGGAGGGTTAAAGGGGTAATTCTGTGTATTTCTTGATCTGTAAATGAACATAGAGAAAATAGTCCCATCTGAACTCTTAATAAAAAGCCATGGAGCTCAAGAGTATGACTGCTATTATATTTTATACGTCTGTCATGCTCAATTTGATAAATTTTGCATGAATTGCACTACCGACCATATTTATTTCTGCCCAGATGCATTCATTTTTGTCCCAGATCTTGATGATGGAGAGTCGGACCACTGTCTAAAGTCTTCTCCATCACACCCTGAAGATTCTGAATGGGGTTCAGGTCTGGGCCCTGTGATGTCCAATCCATGTGTTAAATAATGTCTGAACCACTCTAACAGTCTGATCCTGATGAAGCCGGTTGTTGTTAGCTTGAAATACGAAGAAAAAAATCCTCTGATGTTCAGACCTGGTCATTCAGTATATCCCTGACCTCATTTTATGGACACATAACACGATGAACCCAGACCTGACCGACCTCATCAACCCCAGATCATATCACTGACCCCACAGGCTTGGACTGTGGGCACAAGGCATGATGGGTAATCACTTCATCTACCTCTCATCACTCTGGAACAGGGTCAATCTGGACTCAGACTACATGATCTTTTTCCACTGAAACACAGTCCAGTCTTTATGCAGTCTATCAAACTAAAGCCTCTATTTGGATTCTCCTGGTTTTCTTAACCCTCAAACACCTGAACGGCTGCAGACGAACAAAAGCATCTACAACCTGTTTGCTTCTTGTACTATATTAATTGTAATAGTCATACAACACATAGTTTTACTACAGAAAGACTGTTTCTCAATCATGTTTTGTCTTAAGTTCTAAAGCAACAAAACAAAATTGAAAATGTACAATGTGGTTTCTTTAGAAATGAGAAGCTTCTCACTGCATCAGTTAGCGTTAAATAACTTGTTGCAGCTGAAACATATTAATCACTGTAGTAAATATCTAATGAAGGATCCAATTAACATGTTATTTAATCTAATTATATGTGAATGCAGAGGAGCTACAGTGATTACTTAACATTAAATGAAATCTTTCTGTGCAGTTTTATGGAGAACAGTCTCATGGCAGCTTCTTAAATATGAATATTTTCTGGTTTCTTACTTTCTCCGTGTCAGTAAACCATCATTGGATTCTGGACCAAATAAGACATTTGAGGGCTTTAAACATGATCTGGAATTCAAAAAATGTTTCACTCATGTCCAAACTAAAACAGCCTTCAATTCAGATGTCCAAACCACTCTTCTTTACATGTGTGACACCTGGAAGACTACCAATATCATAACTCAATAAAGTACTAACGTTCACTAACCGCTGCCTCCGACGCCTGCTGGGAATGAACAGACACAAACCAAGAAGCAATAGAAAACAGAGACGGAAGGGTCACACACTCGAAGACACAATCGAACAATCACAAAGCAGGCTTCAATGTGGAACCACAAGGCACAAGAAATGAACCACCTGGAGAAGATCCACAGAACAGGTGACGAAAGCAGACGCAGAAGAGGGTGGAGGGATTTCATCGACGGCGTCAGGGAATTAATGACACAAAACAATTACTCAGCAAATTAGAGGTGAGACAAAATGTAGCTTAAAATTCTCCTTTAAACCCCCAATGAACAAGGGATAAATTACCTTCTGACTGGTAAGACAGTCCAGGAAAGTCTTGACAATTTCCCCAGATTTGATAAAGCAAACACCAGTTAATTTCCTAGTCAATTGATAATGAAACTAATCATTACTTACAGAAAACACAACTAAACTAGTGTGACTTTTGCACATATTTTGCAGTGTGTTGCATTTCTTCACTGTGAATCATCAACACATGCATTTGATCTGCCTGTGGAACGTGCATAATACCTCAATCTTTTTTCCTCCAAACAAGATTCCATCTGCAATTACTGGACAAAGTTGTAATGGAAGCCTGAACCCGGTGCGATGTCGGATTTTCTGCAGATATTTTGCACTTAGCAGCGAAAGAGTAGAAAAATAAAAAAAACAGTGTTGTCATTTCAAGTGACACAGGTTGAAAAGACTGATAGTCACTGTGGATGGACGTGTTTTGGCTAAAAGCAGCTTTTAATTAATGTGTTGAATAAGGTTGGTTTTGTGCAAAATCTGTTTTGGTTGCACAAGAAAATAATTAAGCACTGAGTAGACAGAGTTTTAACAAACTAAAAACTTTATTTGTGCATTAGTCAGTAGTCACGCTTTACACAGACTGAGTCCTCAGTCAAGTTTTAATCTTTGTGGAGTTTTTCTTGGATTGTAGTGTGTCACGACCTGAATCAGGATAAAGGTATTGATGATCAAAAAGAGCAAACCAGCGAGCCAGATCAGTAGGAAGGTGTTGTAGCCTTCAAACTCCAGGAAATAGGCAGGTCCCAACCAAATAGCCTGTCAGAAGACACAAAATGTAACAATTTCACTGATTTTAATACTGTTTGGGTTAATGTGGTGAACGAAGGCAAAATGTTCCATTTAGAGCACGGACTGGATTTTTTGTATGACCAGAAAAACATGCACATTTAATCAGTTAGGGTGATATTCTAGATGAAATTACCTGTCCGACAAACCAGAGGGTCAACAGTCCTAAGCCCTGTTTTACAGACAGACTCAGGTGAGGGATGACCAGAGGAAGCAAACACAGGTACCACAGGAAGTACTGAAAAGGAAAATACACAACAATGAAACATGTCCCCTCTAGTCGTGTTATAAAACACCAACAGGAAACTAAAAATAGGTCATGTTCAGAGCTGGGTTAACATGCATTCTTTGTAATTAGCTCTGATTACAGGTGTGAACTCACTCTCTGTTGTTTGTGTGTTGCTTACCTGTGAAGTGCAGACTTTGTTGAACGAGACAAATATCGCAGTGTGCAGGAAACAGCAGCAAGTCAGATCAGGGTGAAAAGCCCACGATATGACCAACAGCAGGACGAGCTGTGGCAAGAACGCTGCCAGGCCAAGCCACTGGCTCCACCTAGTGTCTGAACAAAGAACAGACACAAGACATGAACAGTCTCAGTAACTGTGACTCCATCACCTCCCGTGGCTGCGTGGATGTACATATACCTGCGGTTAAGTAGAGCATGTAGAAGTACGGAGAGAAGTTGTGTCTGGTGTCTCGTCTTGTCAGATGGTACAAGTAGGTCTCATGGAGAAACTGCCACCCGTACCTGGAGAGATTAATTCAACATGTGTTACAGTAGATCCTGCCTTCAGGTTCTGTTGATTAGGTGTGAGGGAATGTACCTGTGTTTCCACGACAGTTGAGGGTAACTGGCCTTTGGGGGGTGGGGTTAAGGATACTGAAACTATGGAGGCTCTAATGCTGCGTTTATGTGCTATCAGGAAGGCGATCCTTTCCACTTGTGAATTTGAAATTATGTTTGCGTTGCGTTCAAGTGCTTTGTTGTCATAGTGAAATGAAAAATGACTGACAATTTAAGACAGTTTTGGATGTGTTAATTCATCTGCTACAGCACTTTTTTTTAAAAAATGTGTATATTATAAATATGCAAAATTATCAGCTAACAGCAGCAGAATCTTGTTAAAAGCATTGTTTATCATTCGTGACGAATCTCTCGTTGCTCTCCGCCATGTTGAGCAGTTCAAAGGTTATTTTCATCTCTGCAGCTCATCTGTCAAAATTTTGTTCAACCCGTTCTCTAGTGGAAAATACAATGTGAGGGGGCGTTCATGTCCAATTTTTGAGTTTGTAACTAGTATTTTCCATAATTCCCATAGAGTGAGGGCAGAATAAAGGAGTCAACATCTTCATTTTTTAACTCCTTGTATTGCCATCAAAAAAAAAGAAACAAATTCTATCATTTTATTTTAATTTATTTTGTTTCTTACCCCCCCGTTCATTTGATTTCCACTTAGTCTTTAGTTTTGTGGGGCTAAGGAGCTTGTTTTTTTGTATATTGTTTTGATATATTTAGTGGGTGACAATGGTTTCTAAACAACCCACCTTTTAGACCCCTTTTTTTTGGCCCATATTTGTACAGTGTTTTTGTTAGTTTCCTGTAGTTCTATCCCAAGCCTTCACTTTGTGTACGGCAAACATAACACATTTGTATTTAAAGCTACAAACTTAAACATATCATTAAAGACACTATATTTACAGCATATTGCCTTATGTTTTTACCTGCAGATGAATTTACAATAAGTTACTGTATTGGATGGAGTATCTCACATGTAATAGAAGAGAGCCGTGAGTGTGCAGAAAACTCCCCCAGCCACACTAGCAAAGAGTAGCAGGTCTTGGTTGATGAAGCTTCTAATGAATCCCACAAGCCTCCTCCATCTCCATCCAGGTTTATCCTCCTCTGCTCTGGGTTCTGGGGTGCGTAGAGTCAAAGCAATGGGCAGAGCGTATGTAACAGGGTAGATCTTCATATGGACGGAGAGGCCATAGAGCACAGCTGCCAACTTTAGACGACGGGCTGCGAGTACAAAGCAAAACTGTATTTATTTTTTTTTTATGGATTATTATTTAAATAAGCATCAAATACTAAATTGGTGAGACCCCTACCTTCCATACAAAGTAACGTCCCCAGCACAAGGGCTGATAAGATTGACTCAGCGTTCCCTCGACTGGATACTCCCATAGGCAGCGGGTTAAAGAGCCACAGAGAGCAAACACGACGTGCAGTCTGAACAAAAAGAACACAACTTCATCTGGATTTTACATTTTAATTTAGGTCCTAAACTCTTCTTTGTCTTAATAACTATAATCATGAACTCAGTTGTTGTTTTCAAAGTTCAATTGGACTAGTTTTGTTCTGAAAATGTTTTGACATCTTTTGATACATGATGATTTTATAGCAGTTTTTTGTGCCTTTTGGTTCATGAGTCCCAAGAGGGTAGTAAATTAAGGGATGCATGAAGGTTCAGCAAAGTTTCAAATGGCTTTGCATAACCTGGGACTAGTGGTTTTGTAAGTTATATTTAATATGAATCTGTCATTACACGTTTTTAAAACTCTTATAAACCAAGGCTTTGTAATAATACCTTAAAAAAACTAACAGTAAACATTAAAACTAAAAATTTGTCAATTTCTTAAAATAAAAACTAACTACTTTTGTGCTTGTACTGCAAATTCAATGAAATTAAAAACTAAGGGACATTTTGACACTATATGTCTGGGATGAATTCCCAGCTATAGAATTTCTGCACAGATTTCTGCTCAACAGGGATGTAATGGATGAAGGCAAACCTCAGAGCTGAGACCTCGCAGATGGAGGATTTTATAGATGAGCAGTCCTGACAGAACGTCACATACGATGAAGAGGATCTTGCCAAACACCATGCTGAGGTAGATGTTGGGGGTGAGGAGCCAGGCCAGCAGAGGGGTGTAGCGGTATGTTGATCTGTTGTATGGAGACTGTCCCTGAGAAAAGGTTTCCCACATATTATTTCTTTTATGGTTATTTATGTTAGTATGTAGTTATTTAGGGATGATTTGATGAACCTTTTTGGGTTTTTAGTCTCTCCCACACATTCTGCTGTACACAATAATGTCTCAAAGCATAATTAAATCACTTTTGGGTGAAATACTAGTATATTGTTCCATGTAGGACATTCTTCTTAATCACAGTGGAAGAAGAGGGGTAGAGAGGGTTTATAATAAGCTGCTTTTCACTCCAACTTACTGCTGTTACCTCAGTCATGAATCTTGCAGCGTCTGTGAACACATGGTAGTCAATATCAGTGTATTTCACCACCATCGTCCTATCCTGGAAGTCTCCATAAGCGACCAGGGCCAGTCTAATTACAAACGAAGCCGTGAATAGGACATGCTTTTCTGTCAGCTTGGTTATTAGTCTCTCCATCACCAGAAATGCAAAAAAAAAACAAAAACAGACGCGCAGGAGGAATCAGGGAGAGTGGAGTTAACTAAATTCAGACAGTAAACCCAGCTAAGCTAACGGAGCCGCAGTCCCCGAACCAAGCCGCCTGTCTGGTCCCTCCACGGCCATCTGAGTTCGGTTTATCCAACGATATGTCCGTTACAGTTACGTTTTATTTCTTCACTTTGGTTTCTGAATGATCATAATCCAAACATGACCGACAGGAAGTTAACCGGAAGTTTACGGCATGACTACTTCTTCGTTGGTTCTATATGTGGCACATTAGCGTCACCTAGCGTGCATTGTAAAATATTTACTTTTACGCGCTTTATCGGGAAACCTCATTAATTCATTTAGTTAGAGTAACCTTTGCTTCAAGAAAAAAAATACATTATCCATTAAATCCAAGCAACATAGAGATGATAAAAGGAACCAAATTATCTCATTTTACCTACTTTCCTTTGTATCCATCTTCCTGCTGTTACATCAATAGTCGTTTTATTGTGGCTCTCTTTGCACTCTTGTCAGCTGTTTCATTGTCAATTTGTGGAATTCTATGAAGTGCTATTTTATTTGTGCAATCAGATGTAGGCCCTACTGAGAATCTTACAGTCAGCAAGTGTTTGATTTATGATAATAAACTGGATTACAATCATTAGGACTTTCTATCATGGTCAATAAAACACAGTCACTCTAAATGAAGTAAGTTTAACTCATTTTATAAAACCACAAATATAATGGGATAATTTGCAGGGGAAAAACATAAGCATTTGTACTTTCTACATAAAGTATTTACATTACTGTCTTTGTCTCCTAATCTGTTTCTGCATGTTGTATATTCTACATAGTTCAGATCAATTCCTGTCAGTAAAATGCTTTTTATTACCTTGAATCTATGTTAAACTTTAACCAAGCAGCATATGACATAATGTGGAAAGCTTCTCTTCAGATACCCAGTGTAGTAGTAACATGTGTGTCAATGATTAAACTGCCTAGAAAACTGAAATCTGTCAATACTTCACAGCAACATGTACAATAATACAACAAACAACATTTGCACTTTTATTCTATCAGGACACAAACATATAATCAGGATTCACAGCCAGTGCAAAGCTTCATGAAAGCTTTTTTTAAATTTTATTTTCTAGTCAAATTATATATAAGACTTTGCACAATTACAATATTTCATTAAGTGAGGAATCATCATCAAAATATTCCCTTTGGTTTATAATAGTGAAGCTGCATGTTCCTTAGATAAAGTGCAGACATAATAATATGAAGCAATGAACAGTCATGATGGTGGTAAATTCTTGCTGAGGGTGTAGGTATAGATAAAGTATGGACTGAAGGTGCAGCACATACATTAGAGCCATAAATGACTTCTACATGTCCAGACTAACTAACTTAATGGAACAGATAAAGCAGGGGATGACAGTGCAGCATTTGGAGTTCAGTGGACTTACACATGACTTAGACACTTTTGTAAACATGGTACTACAGATAAGAAAGTGGAAGAACCTCATTTTCCAAAGGCACAGAATCTTTTGTGTTTGAGTGAAAGCAAGCAGCACTTTTCAGAAGTTCAAACAGTGACTATGTTTACATGCACTAAATATTCTGGCTCTTGTACTTATTTAAAAAAAGATAAAATTCCCAATAAGCTGACATAAATAAATATTCCAGTAGTTTTCCTCTTTACACACAGCTGGGCAGAGACCAATTAAAATGGTTTTACCAACATTTTCCACAAACACTGTCTCCCTCCTTCATTCCTTTCATTCCTTCATCTGTTGCTATTCTTTTTCACGAGTGACGTGTTTTTCTCCTTCCTGCTAGCAATATTTGCCTCTATTCTGTGGGGTATGCATCTCCATTTCTACCCCAGCAACACCAGTGGTAAAACTAAGATATTAGATACATATTCCACATGTATCCAAATTCCAATGGAATGTCCTCACCAGAACTAACTTCAAGAAAACGAACAAATCTCTCTGTTATTTGTGGAAAAGCATCATTAGTCAGAAAATGCTCCTTTCAGGAAAAAGCAAAATCTAGAATAGCCAAAACTCTGTCAAATTCAGAGTACTGTCATATTTTCATTAAGAACATTAGTGTGCATGTAAACATACTCGCTGTAGGTTGTCGTCGAAGGCATTCTTGGGTCAGATAATGCACTCAGGGTGTGATAAGTTAATAGAGACTCTGGAGTGGTTGTAGTAGAAAATACGCTGTCCCCCCACCCCCACTGCTTTACGTGGCTCCACATATTCACTCAGGGGAGCAGTATCTGCCAGCAAAGAGAATGCTGTTGGAGGGGTTATGTCGGATGAAGAAGAGGAAGGGGTGATCTGCAATGAAGGCGGCTGGACGCATGGCACAGCGCATCATCATAATGGCAGCGGTGGCAGCTGCCGCCTCAGTTCCCTCCTCATTTACCTCCACAAAAGCCTTGTGGACGACATTAGACAGGACCAGGTCATTGGCAGGAGACATGCCTGTCAGAATGGAAGAAAAAACGTTCTAAACATGTGTAATATCACGTCTTAAAACACACACGAACGTCGATGGAGACTGCGGTCTTACCAGAGAAGTCACTCATTCCCATACTGAAGGCGTTCACCATGCCCATACTCATGAGGATGTTCTTCATGTCATATGTCTCTGTCATCTTGAATCGAGGCAAACCCACTTGAACCTCAACTTCATCCATCATGTCTGGACGAGTCCACTCCACAAAGTTCTCATAGGTCAGCTGCCCTTCAATCTGTGATAGATGGCAAATTAATTTTTAGTATGTGTCAGGACGTGTGTTTGTTCATGAGTGCAAATGCAAAAATATGTATCATACCTGGTCCAGACCAGTGGTGGAGTCCTTCATCTCATTGGGGAGGAAGATGAGCATGCTGAGCTCCTTTCCTTTATAAGGCATCTCTAGGATCTGTTCAACGGGATTATTACAGAATGTCAAGATTATGGTAAATATACAGCACTGTACAAAAGTCTTATTCCACTTCATCTTTGTTGTTTTTGCAGAGTTGAAATGAACACACATACTTATTTCTCATTTTATTTTCTTCACATACAACAAGAAAGTATAGGAAATATGTGCACAGCCTTAAAAGACACCAAAAAAAACTGTATTAAATGGATTGTAAAAGTTAAAGTAACCATTTCGTGTGACCTCTGACTCCATGACAAGAACCAGCACAAACAATAAGAAACATCTGACGTGTGTTGAATAAAACCTGGTATAAAACATCAGAAAATCAATGCCATAAATATCATACTGTCTGAAAAAAAGGGTTAAATGCAAAGGGAGATCACACTAAATACGACCACTTCGGTTTAGAAGATGTTTTTTCTATTAAACTTTAGTTTTTACTGCTGTACATACTTCACATACAGTATACCCAGATTGGAT
Source organism: Apogon talboti (assembly GCA_037367365.1). Taxonomy (NCBI): domain Eukaryota; kingdom Metazoa; phylum Chordata; class Actinopteri; order Kurtiformes; family Apogonidae; genus Apogon; species Apogon talboti. The sequence continues at coordinate 1,159,282 of JAPQRQ010000014.1, read as the reverse complement.
CTTAATACAGAGACTGAGAAATGCATATGTGTGTTCATTAGAACATTACTAAACTAACAAACCTAATGTTGGATTAGAACTTTTGCAGTAGTACTGTACTGTACTGTAAACAGAGGGTTTACGTGTCAGGTTTGACTGACAAATACATCTGCAAAAATACACTACTTAATTTGCTGATGACAAAATGTTAGCAAAACATAGCACAGCATGCAACAAACTCCATATCGTTTATTTATTTTACATGCATTTTGTGTATAGAGTAACACTTACACACAGTGTTTATTTTACTGATTCAGAAATAAACCATTACCTGGCAGTCGGCTTCAGGGATAAACGTTAAAGGGAACTTAGTTTTCTGGTACATCATCTTCACCGGCTTAGTGTCATTCTGAAGACGAGAACAAACGAAACCTGGTTTGGTGGTGTTACAAATTAAAAATACAGGACCTTTGAGAGCAACTTAACAGCAGCATCCAGAGGTTTAACCTTTGACCTGGACTTTGCAGTGTCATCATTGTTGGGTGTGGTCGGCGGTGCAACACACTTTAAACATTTAGCCAAGGTGGGAGGTAAAACGCCGTGTTCAGGCTGCTGTTAAACCACTCGTCCACACATCTGTACATATACACATATATTCTGGACTGGTGAATCATTTGTCGAGTCATATGTGATTACTAGGTGTGACTGCCTGTGAGTCTGTACAGTTCAGGTACCAGTTTCTTGTGAGTGTGCAGTAAAAGGCGTGCTTTTGCAGAAAACAGACTTTGAGTTTGTTGTTGATAACACTTATGTTAACACACTTCATCCAGGCTGTAAAAAAGCCTGACACCTGGATTTTTACACTCATTGAATAATCACACTCTGTTCTCTTCTTTCTCATAGCCTTAAGATTTTTTTTTCACCTATGGCTTAAAATAATCCAGTTTTTCTTGCTAAATTTAGAAGACAGGCCTAACATTTCCAACTGAACACAACACTCCATCATTTTAAGGGGTAGAATAGTTTAGATTTATGTTCCTACTGTGCACTTTGTCTGTTTGTCCAGTGATTATGTTCTTCCTGTTACCTGGTTGAGTTTAAACTGAGTGTCTCTTGTGGTGCTCGTGTTAAACTGCTTGTTCCAGTTGCCTTTAAAGTAGATGGCGTTGACCAGCACCAGTCTGGTCATGCTGTCCACGATGCCCACGGCCAGCAGATCCTTAATTTTACCTGGTAAACAAGATTAAAATTGATGCAAGTTATGCGCCAGGCTCACAAAAGCAATGTCGAACTATCTGTGTTTAATTGCAACATAATTTCCCACTGATTCTAGAAATAGTTGCCCAGTGAGAGTGAAGATGGCTCATGTCAACACCTGAAGGGGTTTTCAATTGATTTTCGAGTAAATCTTTAACCCTCAGTGATCTAAACAGCCACCGGCAACTAAAAGCATCTACTGATCTAAAATGTTTATAACTTCTGAACCACTAATCCTATCAATACATGTAAGTAACTCAGGTAAAAGGAATCTCTGAACGGCCAAATGGGTCATATCTGATGACCATGAAAAGATGACAAACTGTATTTTACCTGAACTATTTTCATGTATTAATAGGATTAGTGGTACAGAGGTTACTAAACATTTTAGATCAGTAGATGTTGTTGGCTTCTAATGACTGTTTAGCACTTAAAGTGTTGGGCTGAAGAAATATTGTCCCCATAGCAGCTGTCTTGAAATATAAATTTGCTTCACCACCAGATTGGGCTTGATGATTTTTCAGTCCTCTTTTTGAATCGCACTGATAGAAATTGACTCATGGGTCGATTAAGATCCTATAGGAAGTGTGAACGTGTGTGAGATCCACCTTGTGTCATCTTCTCCACCCAGGTGTTGATGTTGAGCCGTGCAGCCTCTGAGTTCGCCACAAAGTCCACAGACTCCAGCTCTGCACTGTAGAACTTCCTGGTTTCTCCCAAGAAATCCTAGAACCGTACCAAAAACTATGTGAAACCTCTGGGGGACCTCCAGATTGAGGATGTCCAATTTAATAATCTTACTTAACATAATACAAAATTTTAAGACGTCATTACTTTTGCATCATTTGTGTTTGACGCATGATGCAGTTGTTCTAAGATGTCCTCTGTACAACCTCTGTAATGTGGTTTACTGTTGCATATTTGCAAAATCATAACTTGCTGAAAACTGTAAAATAATCTATGTTTTCATTTGTGCATCAGAGCAGTTTTGGCCTGATGTATCACCACATTCAGATCAGATATTTAATATTTTAGTATTTATTTCTCATGATAAATACTGTTGCCGTATATATTCTCCTTAAAGAAATAAACCCTTCCGATTTATGAGGAAATGAAATAATAAAAATTTAATAAATAAATAAATGTCACATCCATTTACAAATGCATATTGCTTCGTGTACAACAAGTTCTCCCATTAAAACACTTATGTCACTGAAAAGAGCATGTCTGCACAATACAGACAACAAAATATATACATATCTTGGTAACACAGACACTAAATCTCCAAAGCTTTAGTCAGAATATGTCTTAAACTCTATCCTGCCTTCCGCTCCCCTCATTCATCACTCTTTTCAACAGAGATTGCAGACAGCTCATGAGCTTATGTACACAAAACGACGCAGACCGTCTGAAACACACCTCAGCAAACTGGTAGGACTGCTCTCCGTACAGCCTGTTGGCAAGACTGAGGGCATAGGGAGCGTCAGCCTTGTTGAGCTCACTCAGCTGACTGGAGAAGCTGGAGTGGACTTCATCCAGGCAGTCTTTGGTTTTCAGGCACTGTGGGGACAGCACACGAGTGGTGTTACAGATGAGAATACACTGAGCCGGCGTCGATCCAGCTAAAAGTCTTGTTAGTAAGATAAAACTCACACCTAAAATGGACAAAATGGAGAGTAAATGTTAACATACAGCTCTGGAAAAAATTAAGAGACCACTGCAGTTCTTTCTAAAATCAGCATCTCTACATGTGCTCAACAGGAAGATGGATGGTCACAAGCCATCAAACGAAGCTGAACTGAATAAAACAAAAATGTTCATTTTACTCAAACACATACCTATAAATAGTAAAATCAGAGAAACTCATACTTTGCAGCGGTCTCTTCATGTTTTCCAGAACTGTATATGACAGCCTGCACATGCTTTGAAAGATGCACATCATTCCACCACCATGTTGTAAGTTATGCAGCCATATTTTTGTAGACTGTAGCAAATATAATAATAATAAGAAGAAGAATTAGAAAGAAACCAAATCTTTAATGATACATGTTTGTTTTGGTGTGTGTCCAAACCAGCAAAGCAAAAACCACCATCAGAGTCAAATTTCCTAAAATGGCAGTAGTATATTTGCATGATAAATTTCCCATGTATCGTTAACTTTTCACAGTTTCCTATACTTCTAAATATGTCGAATCACATTGTGGTTTTGCGCCACTGCTCAAAAAAGATAAGTGGTGCAGCAGGAAAGACAGAACATTCCTGCCTGTTATGTAACACTGTGGAGTTTGAGGCTGTTGGACACACACTTAACCTCCATAAAATGTCTCATAAGTAGAGCTGGTTTTCCTGTGTTGCCATTTTTTTGTCCAATTTCAGTTACAAAAACTGCGGGAAAACAAGTGTTGAATATCCCTCTGGAACCACGACCTCTGTAAAGACCCCCGTACTAGATAACACCAACCAACACCTCCTGTTAGTCATATGCCCGGTCCAGGAAATTTGGCTTGATTACCACCTTGAGAAGATGACGTGGAAGGTGGGATTTGATCTGTTGTTGCATCTGCATCTGCATTGGCATCTGCATCTGCATTGGCATCTGCATCTGCAGTGCTTCAGCCTGTCGTGGCTTCTCTGGCTCTACAAAGCAGAGGACCTAAGGGTGCAGAATCAAACCTTTCCAACACACATCGTCTTGGCATTTTTCAGTCTTTACAACAGTCTCTCTCTGTGACAAGAAGAGGAGATGCTAAAAAGAGGCATACAGTATTCCTACCTTGAGAAGACTTGTATTTCATAAATCAACCAGATATTTCAATAGTAAGGTCAAAGTTCGTACACAACCAGTCAAAAATTTAGAACACTTGCATTTTCTCTAAATGTTATACACTTTTTTTGTCATTATTAGGCCAACCTTTTATGTCCTGCAGTGCAACATTGTTTAAATAATTCTTCATATGTGGAGTGTTGCAGGGCTTGTTCTAACACTGCTTTGTGCAGACAGTTTGACAATAGTCATCAACAAAAGCCAGGACACCTGTAAGTGTTTGCACCTTCATCTTTAACCTAAATTCTACAGTATTTGTGCAGGACAGAAGTTCCCCATTGTTACCCATACTCATGTTGAGCCCTACAGGGACAATAAAGCAACTTAACTTCAACCTTAACTTTAATTCACTAAAATATAGAACATAGGCATGCTGATTTTAGTCCGGAAATGCTCCATACTGGCTTTAGAAAAATGGGTAAATGCTAATGCTAATGCTAATGCTTGGGGCTGTGTGTATATTTGGATGGATAAAATACAGAGACTGAAATTCCTACAGGGATAATAAAGCGAGTTAACTTTAACAAGTGGTGGATCTGTAGTGTCTGTAGTATAATTAACATAATCTGTTATCATTTTGTTTTGAATTACTTTATGTGCCTAACTACTAAACAATATTTCAACAGGCTATGGCTTTAATTCTGATAACACTGACATTTGTTTTTTTGCCATCATAGATGAAGCCCCATCTTAACTCTTATCTGCAGACCATGATATTTCAATAAATGCTAGTTAGCTGTGTAATAAATGATCCATGAAAGACCAGTTTACGCTTTGTGGTAGCTCGCTGCTAAAAGATCCTCACAGTAACCATGTGTAGCTTTAACCTTTGCTCTTTTTCATGAATACACACCCATTTTCACTCACTCATCAAGTCATGCCACAGGCAGGACCACCCTGTTTAGTCAGCTCATACCATGGGAATGACTTTTCAGGTAAAAGACCATTAATCAGTTAGATTATAATTTCTTTTTTTTCTCAGGAAGAGACAGTAACAGGACACGATTTGTCACAGCAGGTTTGTGTTGCAACTCCTTTCCGCTGGAACAGTAGCATCTTTCATAAAAGGTATTGCACAATGCAAAACTTCCCTGACCCTGAGTTCAGAGTCGGGTCCATGCTGGGAAAAACTTACTCACTTTCTAAATAATAAACTCATCTTACAAAATATCTCAGATACTCAGGGTGAGGCCTTGTCTCTCCCACATATTCACATTTCAACCAACCTTGACTTATTTCTACGGGTGTGTCATTGGTCGTGGTTATGGGCGGGGCCTTCTTTGTCAGATGTTCAAGAAATGTCTTGTTTAATACAATGCCACCTTTCACCTGCACATTAATTAATCATGTTCATATTATAAGCTAAAACACTTACAAAATGCTGCTGTTGTAAAAAAAAAAAACAAAAAACACACACATGATTACAAGTGTGTTTTGT
>JAPQRQ010000014.1:1142357-1153684 GCA_037367365.1 Apogon talboti | reverse complement strand
GCTAAAACACTTACAAAATGCTGCTGTTGTAAAAAAAAAAAACAAAAAACACACACATGATTACAAGTGTGTTTTGTGTTTTGTCTTGGTTTGTCTTCTGTCATTCTCATCTTATTTCATCTTCAAAATAATTTTCTTTTATGTAATTTTTTTCATCTGTTCCGTCATTTTCAGTTTGTTTGATGATTTTGTTTCATTATATAAAATGTATCACAAAATAAGTGACTACAGGTGTGTTTTTGTTATCCTTTATAGGTCTTGTTACATCTTTTACATCATTTTTATTTTATTAGGCCTTTTACTAATAACTTACAATTGTCTCCAGTTTCAGGGGCCAAAAGTCATCCTTAAACCTAAATGATTTTTTTTTATATTTATTGTCATAATTAAATCAAATGTCAAGAAAATTTAAATGACACTATTACTGACCCAGCCTTAATGTACATTTATTGTACATCTATATGTTGTGCAAGTGAACAATTATCAACTAATCACCATATTTAAAAAAAAAAAAAAAACTTAGCAACTTCTGCAGCTTTATTTGCATCATTAAGGGGATATCCATAATTATGATGCATACAACTGAATAATTACTGATGAGTTTAAAGACATGCAGATAGGTAAAAACATCAACTGTTGTACACAAGAGGAACTGATAAGCTGTACTGTTTTACCACGACGTTTATTGGTGTTACACTTCCATGTTATGTATTAGGTTACTGTGGCGACATAACACAGAACTGCCTCCAGTTTAAAGTCACAATGAACAGATCTTTGTTATTTTTGCTGACAGTGGAAATGAGTCACAGTGAACCAGGGCTCACACAGCAGCTGAACATTGTACGGAAGTGTGTGTACTTTACCTCTGACATCTGTGATGCCGTGTTGCCTCTGGCTCCAAGCAACACCATCGCCAGAGCTGAGGAGATGCTGAAAGGCGAGTAGAAGATATTCGCTGTCCTGTCATTATCGCTAAGCTTTTTTAACAAAGCCAGAGCAAAGCTGGTGTTGGCCTTGGACAAAGGGGTTTCTGATGCCATTGTTTCTACAAAATAACACAAACAGAAAGTGATGAAGAATTAGTTATTGCATGACAAACATATCAATACTGTCTTTATGTCAGATCATGAAAAGATAGAAGGGTACCACATGTTACAACTCATAAGGAGACTCTATTCAGACCAAACTCTACTTCGAATTGTATGAATTTACAGTCACATTAATTGTAAATGAATTCTATTAAGGGGTGGGTGATAGCATGGATAGTCCTCCGCCCCAAGTGACAACAGCTCGCAGATCTCAGTGTCTCCCCAGTTCAATATCTTTCTGGTCGCATTGATATGTTTGTTTACTGTACACAGCCCGTGCTCATTTTTAAATCCCGCTGTGAATTTGCAAAACGCAGGATGGTAAAGGAAGGTACCCCTTTCTTGCTTCTGATTGGCTAGAAAGTCAATTTAAAACCCTATTGTCCATGTGCTTCTTGATGTTTCACTTTCAATGAGCCAGCCATAAAATATATCGCTGTCCTGTGTGAGTAAAGCATAGTAATAATAATCACTTTACTGTCCACAGATGTGGAAATTTGTTTTTGGCTTCACACGTAGGTTTTAAAACTCACAGGCTTTGTTACTACCTCCAGAGGCGTTACAGAGGTGGGACCAAATGATCCCACCATTAAGTTAATACAGACATTGTTCCAGAATAAAGGTGAAATATTCCCAGAACAGAAGTGCTGTGTAAAGGTGCTCATGTAAATGTAATCACCATATGTTTGAAATGCTATTTATCATGTTCTGACCATAAACCACTTTCATCTTGTTTATAAGAAACTAATATTGAACTAATATCAGTAACTACTATTAATTGTCTTTATTTCAATTCATTGTTTTTAAAGCCAGGATACGCAATAAAATAAGCACTACATCACAAAATATGGGAATATTGGTGATTGGTTTTATTTATTTATTTCAACTTTTACTCAACACTAAAAATCAGCCTTGTCATAGACTGATATGAGAACATGTATTACAGTAACATTTTGGGTGAATTCTACTTTAAAAACACACAAATCTTATATATTTTTGTATTAAATATGGAATTAGTCTTTGGTTGAAACACCTACAGTATTTGCATAAAAAGTTAATAAAGTGGCAGATATTGAAAACAATACATTATATTTTACCTGTTTCACCTGTACCAGTGGATTTTAAATATTCACAAAAAAGGTGAAAATGATTGGAATTTATATACTTCAAATATCTCAGTTTTAATAGATACAGTATTGTCCAAAAGTTCTTGTCCAACATTAGATTTGCTGGTAGGGTAACATTCTAATAACCACACATATGCATTTATCAGTCTCTGTATTAAGATACAGTACAATCTGGATATATGTAAAGTATGTACAGCAGTAAAATCAAGGTTTCAGGGGAAAAAACAGCCTCTGTGACCTCCCTTTGCACTTAACATGTCTTTAACCCTTTTGTTCAGACAATATGGGATTCATGGCATTATTAATTTTGTGATGTTTTCTACCAGGTTTCATTCAACACATGTCAGATGTTTCTATTTGTTTCTGCTGTTTCTTGCTATGGAGTCATAGGTCACACTAAACAGTGGCTTTAAACATTAAAACACATTTAGTTCAGTTTTTTTGTGTCTTTTAAAACTGTACACATACTTCCTGTATTCTCTTTTGGTATCAGAAGAAAAGAGAATTAGGAATAAATATATACTGGATGTTCATTTCAACCCTGCAAAAGAAAAAGAATAAGAATTTTGCACTACTGTAGATGTATTAACTATTTACCTGCTTTATACTGGTCTTCACTCGACCACAAGCTTTAAGCAATAACTGTCAAACTAAGACTTGCATCACATACACTTATGTTGTAGTTAAATAGTTATTACCGCATGTATATTGTAATAATGTAATCAGTTTACTCGTCATCAAATCACATAATCATCCTGTACTCACCGACAGTGTTCTGGAGTGCTTCCTTCACAGAATTGCTTCTCTGTGAGACATCAGGTTTTATTATTTACAAGTGACACGCCCCGTAAACGATGAAAAGAACTTCCGCATTCTCAAATGTCAGGTACGGAAGCCGACAGTGTAAAAAAGTATTACTTGTACGTTCTATGCCAGCGTTAAACTCACGGAAAAATATCAAACAAAAAATAAATCACAACTCAACCTGTGGCTTTTTTTCTGTTTGAAATCTGTCATCAAGCCAATGCAAAAAAGCAGATGTAGACCTCATCAAAGAAGTGATACCTAATGTATTACACAGAAAACGCACCAGCACCTCCCTTTTCTTCTACTTTGTTATGACGCCTTTAGCTTTGTAACAGATACTTAATAAATTCTACTTGTTTGCCGGCATCCCCCCTAGGTATGTTTGTTTTGTCTAGGCTCCACGAGCTGGTCTTGACAGTAACCATTAACTGTTATGCAGGAATCAGAGCTAAATTTATAACCTTGAGTGATCAGTGAAAATATTTTCCATTTCATTGAATCGTCCTTATCATTGATTAATTCCTCTGATTTAATTCAAAACAGTCTCTAAAGGATGTAAACTTAATTATTTCTGACCTTAAAATGTGTTGCTGGCTTCCAAACTCAGATATTTGTCCCAAACACTGTAAAGGTTCTCCATAATAACACAAAAATCGCAATAAAAACAGTCCCACGGTTTGAACAGAAATGCAACCACCCATAATTATACAATTCAATTCACCTGTAACTGTCATTGTAGAATTCAGAATCCTACCTTTAAAACCACATTTCCTTTAAGTGAATAAATGAAAAACTCAACTGAAATACATATGGAATATGTTTCCGCCATTTTATACTATGTACTGTTGAAAAAAGTAAATTATCTGAACAAGTGTCTACAATAGCCACTGCCATTTGTCATCTACACTACATGACCCACAGATTAAATATAGGAAAATACCTGATTTTCATAGAAAAATGCAAAGACACAGGATAATAATATAATTAACAGTGATAAGTCACTTAAGACAGGTTAATTGTAGAGAAAAATTTATTTGGAAGTCACCACAAAAATAGTTATAGGCCTTTAAGGGCTAAACATCCATTCAGTAGTGAACCTGAATTATTTACATGTATTTATAGGATTACTAGATCAAAATTACTAAACAGACAACGCTTTTGGCTGTTTCTGTCCTCTGACAATAACACATGACATCACAAAATATGTCTTCTTCTTTATACTTATGGCTTTTTCTTCCCACTGTTTTATTTAACAGTTATTTATTGTATACTGCACATTTCACCACAGAGAATCATGATAAAATGTGCCACACTACAACAATGTGTAAAATGTCAGAGAGAATGTTAATTAACACAAACACGTCTAAATCAGCTTCTGAATGAATGAAGAAATGTGTAAAACAGATGCAAACTAAAAATTGTAATAAGATTTAGTCCCAAACACAACATATACAAGTGTTCAATTAAAAATTCAGCATCTTAATAAACCCTGAACCTGCTTGAGCTGCAGCAACAGAAGAAATTCCACCTCTGGTTAAAATGCGCTCACTCTGGGGAGGAGTACCGTCCATTAAAGAGGATGGTCTCGGTGGGCTTATGATAGATGAAGAAGAGGAAGGGATGGTCTGCAATGAATGCGAGGGGAAATTGTACTGATGTCACAGTTATGATGCCTGCAGTGGCAGCTGCCGCCTCAGTTCCCTCTTCATTTACATCCACAAAGGCTTTGTGCACGACGCTAGACAGGACCAGGTCATTGGATCTACTCATACCTGTCGAACAGAAGGTTTAAAATAAAAATACATGCCTTGACAGATTGTTTAATGCGTGACGTGTTGGGTTTTTTTTTAGTGTTTGTGTGTGTCTTCATCTTTACATAACCTATGAACTAACTGGATATATATGGGTTGTGTCTAATCATAAACCTCCAATAATATATTAATAAGTTAATCTATAGTTATGTGTTATAATTTTCTTGATTGCTTTGCGTTTCAAATTATACTGAGACTTTTTACAGAAAATTACATGACATATTGACATATGGCATATTATTAATCTAGGAAACTGACATCAGCTCCACCAGTCACTTCTTCTCTAGGCTACTGGGTATTTTTTTCCACAATTTTTGTTCAGTCAAAACAAACAGATATGGTATGTGTCAGAGCAGTACAGATTCATTTTGAAATATGCAGAGGACTGTGATTATTAGTTCAGGATGGGGAAATCAACCACAGGTCCATACTGAAAGACTTTGTTAAATGGTGTGAGGACTCAAACCTAAGTGGAAAAAACAAAGAACATTATTTTTTACTTCAAAACATAATGCGCAGAGTCATGAAGCTACTACAATCAAAGGCCAGACTGTAGAGCAGGTCAACATGTATAAAGATTTGGGAACATTTGTTGACTCTGGTCTGAACTGTGAAGCCGACTGTAGGAAAGGAAAAGCATTTAGACTGCCGTCTGAAACTGGCTGTTTTTAATGTTGATCGTCCCGTTATGTCCCTGTTTTATTGTACTTTTATTGAGTCAATTTTATCATTTTGCTTAGTATCATGGTTCAGGAATATTTCTTTAAAAAATAAGAACTCTCAGAACCATATTGTTCGAGTCAGCTGATCGGTCAATCACAGCTTAATTGTTGTACACCAAACCGCTGCAGTGGTCAGATGATGTTATTATAAAAGATAAAACGCGGCTGTTAAACTGCCTTTTTCAGCTTCTTCTATTGGGTCAGAGATTACCTGTTCCAAAATGTATAACAAAAAGGTACAGGAACAGCTTTATTCCAGCAGTCATCAGATTTATAAATAAAACTACTCAGCACTGGTGAAAGTAATTAACCAGGCACATTAATATATGTTGTATTCAGTGTATTGTATTTGTTTGTTGTGTATGACTGGATGTCGATCTTCTGTATGGCCACATGAATTTACATAGGGGTACTGATAAAGAAACCTGAACCTGAGGACCCACTTTCCAGATGTCAATCATACAAGGTTTACAGTAAACACAGATGGTATGTGTATTTTGTACATAACAGGGTAGAACTTCTTGTATATAACAGAGTGCCCTTTCTTTTTCTAGTATTTTACGATTCATATATTACCCTGAACTTAACTGGTATACATTCCTAAAAGTTAAATATGGCAGTATTTCATAACAAACATGGAAGTTCTCCCCAAGCCAGTGTTACAGGATGATAAGACTCATCAGGTCATATCAGCTACATCTTACCTGAGAAGTCGCTCAGTGTCTCATCAAAAGCATCCACCATGCCCATACGTCTCAGGACAGGATTTAGGCTATACGTCACAGTCATTTGAAATCTAGGTATGTTCACTGTCAACATCGTTTTACTCATCGAATGAGTCCACTCCTGGAATTTCTCAGTCGTCAGCTTACTCTCCAGCTGTCATGAGCAATCACAAATCATTGCATATCAACATTAAATCCATCAATGATTGGGCCCTTCAGGGGACTAAATGTTCACTTGTTGCCTCATATATTCAACCCCATGCTGTACGTCTATAGAGACCAAAACCATTTATGTATCAAGTTGTACTGATCATTACTGTCATCATAACAGTCACTGCAGATTTTGACATTTGCACATTTCAGTTCACAATTCAAAGTTTCATGAGCTTTTGAGAATGTGTAGCTCCTCAGTAATGTGACTCATTTGACAGCAGAAGTTCAATACTCAGGTCCTACATAGTCTGGTTAAGAGTTTGTGTTCACTCACCTTCTCCAGTCCTGTGGTCTCATCCTCTATTTCATCAGGCAGAATGATGATCATGCTGACTTCATTCCCTTTATAAGGCATTTCTAGGATCTGCAGATATGTAGGAGAATACAATATCGACCAGTGTTTTCTGGTTGATAAATTATCCAGTCAGACCACAATCAATAGGAAAACAAAATTAAAATGATGATTTACCTTGCAGTTGACCTCAGGGATGAAGGCGAAAAGGAACTTACTTTCCTGGGTCATCATTTTCACCATCTTGGTTTCAGTCTAAAAATCATAAAGATCTAATCAAACGAATGATTCTACAGTTCAGTGCTTGCCTCACTAAAATCACTGTATATCCTTCTATTATTTATGTTTCAGGGTGAGTTACAACAAAACCTTGAGTTGTAGTTGTCTCATATTCTAGTGTTACCTTATTTATTCTGAACTCAGCATCATTAGTGAGCACCTTCTCAAACTCTTGGGCCCACTGGCCTTTAAAGTAGATGGCGTTAACCAGTACCATCCTGGTCATGTCGCTCACCACGCCGGGCACTAGCAGGTTCTTAATTTTACCTAATGAACAATAAGCATAATTTTTATCTGCAATCACAGACAGCACATGAAGTGAGCAGTTGGCAGCGAAAATAATAACCAAATGAACCCTTTAGAGTTTATTATTATTATTATTATTATTATTATTATTATTAATATTCAATTTTGATATCAGGATTTCAAAAAGCTCTCTGTTTCATACAGTTACATTGCTTGTCCCAAAATTGCTACTTTGGCGCTTCAAGGGTTAACACCAGACTGAGCCACAGCAGCCTGGATATCGTCAGTGGGTTCAGAACCGGACAGCTCCTCTGTAACCTGGGTCTTATCAGTTATTTCAGCACTGGACAGTGACACAACAGGTACCCCCTCTCTCTGGAAGAAGAGGGGGACACTGAACACTTTATCCCCTGGGCTGGAACATCTATTCTTTACATCCCTATCAAAACAACATTTTATCATTGTGTGGGCCACAGACAGGTTTTTTGTTGCCACTTCACAAGCACTGTTAACCCTTCAGGTGACAGGTTTGTTTTTTGTTTTTTGTTTTTTTGGGGGGGGGGTGGTTGCTATATATAGCACATATATTAATGGTGATCACTGGGTCAGAGCATCGCTGCAACTACAGGTCTGTGACATTAAATGAAGTTTGACATTAAATCAAATTAAACTCTATTTGTTTATCAATTTATTGTATTTATTCTAGAATTTTTCAGGCTCCAACAGCTGTGCTGATCTTTAATGGTGAAGGAGCTGCTGTGGCAGGATCACTTCATAATGTGATCTTAATTGCCTGAGTCATATTTTTGGTCAAATTGTGATATCTGTATTAAATGAGTCAGCAGTGTTAGAAGAGTAAAGTTAAGTAGATACCACAAATGTGACACGGGTAATTATGCTATGAGGCTTACAATACATTTTTTTGTACTTATAAATTATTACTGTCTCTACTGAATGGAACTTTATATGTAATTTTATATATTTTTTCCATACTTTTTATATTTCTTACTTTAATGGTAACTTTTAATATTGCTTTAATATTTTAATATTAGAATTTTCTCTAGAGAGGGGGAAAGCTTCAGAAAAGGCCTCATTCAAAGGTTCTCATTCTACCAAATGAACATCCTGATAAACATGTGAGATATACTGTACCTTTAGTCTCTTCCTCCACCCAAGAGTTGATCTTTACTCGGGCAGCCTCTGAGGCGGTCAGGAAATCCACAGACTCCAGCATAGCGTTGTAGAACTTTTTGGTTTCTGCTATAAAATCCTGGAATAGTAAATAATATAACACTTACATTCTACCAGCTGATGTTGATCTTATGACACCAGTTCACTGTGTCATCTTTTCTCACCTCTTTGAAGTTGTAGGTCTGCTCTCCGTACAATCTGTTGGCCGTGCTGAGGTCATATTGAGCATCTGGTTTGTTAAGATCCTTCAGCAGTTTGGAGAACTTAGCATGGACATCATCTTCATCACTCTGGGGTTTAATTTGCTGTGAAGCCAGAGAAGATCTGATGAATCCGATAATCACACCACACAGTTTTGTATCATGTTAATGTACAGAGGTAATGATTCATGTGTTTTTTGTTCAACCCACCTAATACTGATCAGAAAACACAAAAATCATTAATAGCCATAGCGTTCCATTCATATTGTATGTTGTTACTGAGCTTGTATTTTCTTTGTAAAATATTATTGATCTTGAATTGTTATTTTTATTTTACTGTGTTGGACTATTGTCCCACTAGTCAATGATCTAAATATTAAAATCATCATTTACTGTTCAAATCACCCAGCTACAGCAAGGTGCCATGATACCTCTACCAACTACCATAAGAAAGTAGTAATGTGTGTTTTTCAGTGATGTGACACTGACACTAACATCTGGTGTATAGATGTCCTTGTTTGTTTGTTTTAGGCATCCATTAAAAAAATTAAGACTAACAAATCCTGTTGCAAAAGACTCAGGAAGAAATTATAAACTTATAAGCAGAGCTATGTGAATAAAATGTGAAACACTCATCATGTCACACCACCGCTGAGTATTTGAGTAAGTGTTGACTGTTTTTTTTTACCTGCATCACATGCTGCTCTAGGTTCTGCTGCTGCATCTGCATCTGTCCCCATGTCTGTGTTTCACCTGCTCCTGCCTGGTTAGAGAAGCCCAGCATCTGTAAATGATAAAAAAATCACAGAAAACATTATTAGTCTGTTATATTTGTGCATATGTTTGACTTTTGTGACCTCTTCTTGGATGAGGGCTCTGCCTGTGTTTCAGGTCTGTTAAGCCCCTCCCTCCAAGGGGCTGACCACGCCCCTCTGCACCTGAGCTTTGTCTGGTGATCGTGACGTTTATATAGCCCTGTCACTGCCACTTCATTCCCTCTTGAGCACTGAGATACCTGTCTGCATCAGTATTAATTGTTGTGTTGCGTTAAAGTGGTGGATTTCTAGTAATGGTGAGGTGAAGTTTCATGAATGACTGATGCATTCCATTCAATTGTTTCACTCATGGGCTGAAGTTTCCTGGTGCTTCATTTGCTCTATTGTGCCATCAAGTGAACAATAAATATAAAACAGGCAGAGTGATCATAATTACACCATGGCTTTGGTGTGTGAAACCTTGAAAAGAATTGTGCTTAACCCTTAAATACCTACAACTAATGATGAGGGTGCTTCCCAGTGATTTAACATCATATTTTATACATCCTGCATTTTGCATTTTTCACTGACAATAAGGTATTTTCGTTTCAAATTTTCATTAAAGCTCAAAGTAAATCCAAATCTCATATCAAAACAGAAAACTGAAACTGGTGAGTTTGTGAGCAATAATTTCTGGGGCCGTCTGTCAGTCAGCACCATAAATAAAAGCTAAATTAATACATTTTTCATTTGTTTTTTCTAATACCTATGCCTATTTTGTGGCAACTTCCAATTCTCTACATTTAATCCTTTTTGAGTTATTTATCACTGTTTATTATAATATCATCCTCTGATTTAGCATTTTTTTGTGAAAATAAGGTATTTTCCCATATTTAATTTACTGAAAGCTCAGAATACATTCAAAGGTGATTATATTAAGACAGAGAAAATTGCTTGAATAACTGTTCTTAATACGGTAACAGCACAAAAAGAACTTCAACCACACCTTTTTCCTTTTTTTTACACTTGGTAATCACCACAGCTGAACTAGATCCTTTGCATTGTAATACCATCTGTGATTGTTTCAACTTGTCCAAATGGGTGTGTTAACATGAAATCTATTTTCTAATTTCTGTTATTCTGGGTTTAAGGTTCAGGTTCTGTTTAGGCATGTTATGGTACAGGTAGGACATGAATGTAAGTCAGTGTAATAGACTTTACCTCTCGTATCTGCGTGGCTGTGTTGCCCCTGGTCCCCAGCATCACCATAGCCAGAGCTGCAGAGATGCTGAAAGAAGAGTAGAAGATGTTCGCAACTCCGTCATCCTCACTCAGCCTTTTAAGGAGATCCAGAGAGAAGGAGATGTTGGGCCTGGACACAGCTGTTTCTGATTCCATTGTATCTGTGACAGCAGAGGTTCAGTACCCAGGTCCTAGTTACTGTGTGGAAAAAAGTATTGCATTATGAACAAAATAGTATCACATCTTTAACAAGTTGCAGGGTTGAACAAAGAACGTCACAACATGCATAAATGAGTCTCCGTGAACAGAAACATAAAATATTATTATATTACATAGATGGATTTACTTACTGACAATATTCTGCAAGTCTGAAACTAATCTGGAATGTATCAGATGAAAGGAGCTGTTGTGTTTGTAGCATTTACTGTGTGGATGTACTGTATTTATAATTCTCAGACACACCCAAGCTCTTGGAGGTAGTCCTGGCAGCAGCTCAAGGAATGTCTGACTGACTGCATATTGATTAAAAGTTGCAGAACTGAGTAACTATGTTAATAATAATAATACATTTTATTTGTTGGCGCCTTTCAAGTCACCCAAGGTCACCTTACAGAGAATAAAAGCACAGA
>JAPQRQ010000014.1:1115907-1135728 GCA_037367365.1 Apogon talboti | reverse complement strand
ATCTGACTCCTGACGCCCCTAATCTGACCCGCAAAGTCCCTGATCTGACCCCCATAACACCCAAAGCCTCTGATCTGACCCCTGGAGCCACTGATCTGACCCCTGTAACCCCCAAAGCCCCTGATGTAACCCCTGAGGCCCCTGATATGACCCCTGAAACCCCTAAAGCTCCTGATCTGACCCCCAAAACCCCTGATCTGGCCCCCGAAACCCTGAAAGCCTCTGACCTGACCCCTGAGGCCCCTAATGCCCCTGACCCCTGGGCCCCCTGATCTGACCCCTGCGGCCCCTGAACCCAGATGTACATGTAATGATTCTAACTCACGCTGCTACAGCTGATTTGCTTTGCAGAGCGACTCAGCTGTGGTTATAGGATCTGAACTTGAGGTGAATTACTCAACACATTACACACCACAATCTGTGGCGTCTGAAGTATTATAGTTTTTTCCCTCAAGTAGTCATCATGTGTTCTCACATGTACAGTACATGCAAATGTGAGAAGGGAAATGAAATTTGGCCTCAAATGCTTAAATGATTTATTTAACCAGTTGAGGCAGATGTGAAGATCCTTCAGTGAAGTTAAAGTACTAGTACAGCAGAATGTCAAAATAATAATAATATATAAAGGTTCTGCTTGAAAACCCTGTTAAAGATCTGTTTTTCAGTTTTGGACTTCTGCTCTGAGCTGTGATTTTTGACGACTTATTAAATGATGTGAACATTTGCTGAAGTGAAACCAGGACAAAGGACGAAATATCACTATTTATTAGAGTTGTGAATAGTTCACTGACGTATAGTGGGTTTTTGTCTGACGTCTTGTTCCATCTATAGCAAATCTATATCTCATAAACTCATTATCTTGTCCAGTGTAGGGTTTGTCTACATTTCTGGGGACTTTTGTTCTTTGAGTAGATTTCAGACTAGTGCAGTGTTCACTCTAAATTAGTAGAATGTTTAAATAATAAAACTATCATTTTAGAAATTATTATGACCGTGTGTGTGTGTGTGTGTGTGTGTGTGTGTGTGTGGGGGGGGTGATTAAGCTAGCATAGGTAATAACTACCCTAAAAACAAAAAGTCAAACTACAAAATTCATTACTATTAATTTTAGTTGACCCTTTAACCCCTGACGTGTCTGTGGTGAGCGTTCTGAATGTATGATTTTTTTAAAATATTCATAAAAATTCAACCATTTGCTCAATAGGAAAAATTTCAAAACGCGCGGAGAGAATAGAACTTATTCTTTCCATAGACATCTGAGCATGCTCAGTAGACCCCCCACTGCCTGTGTAATGGGGGGTAAAACACAGAACAGTGAGAATGACTTGCTATAAAAATATGTTTTGGGCTTTCTTTTTTTACACTGTTTTTTCTTTGTTGTTTTTTGTTTTTACTGTTGTTTGCAGCGTTGTGGTGATTATCCTTTATTTTTTTACTGAGTTTTGTGTAACTGCTTTGTGGACTTCAACCAGGTGCCAAAAAGCAGCTGGACTTATTAATAAAAAAAAACAAAAGAGCCCAAAACATAAACTACTGGGCCCAAATTCAAATCCTTGTTGTTCAGTGTGTTCCAGTTCACAGTTCATGTTCAACATCCTAAATCTCTTATTGATGTACATTCTGAGTGTCTTATTTAGTCCAAACCTGTCAAACTTCAATTCCTCTCTTTATCTTTCTGTTATTCCACCCTGTTTTGAACCTAAAACACACAGTAAAACAAAATCACTGAAGAAAAGGAACACAAACACATACTCACAGCAGCATGTTTACTGGAATCATGGTTCTTGGGTTAAAAGGTTAACTTTTAATCCTTAATTTTCCTTAGTCCTTAGTTTTGTTGTTCTCCATATCTGTTTTACATTCAGTACTGTACCTAAGTCTTATTTCACGTTTATCTTTGTTGTTTTTCCATGGTTGAAATGAACAAGGAAAATATATGATATTCACTAAAAAATGTAGAGGATGAGTTTATAAACGGTGTAAATAGTTACTTCAATGGAGCGACTGTAACCCACAAGAATTTCCCTCTGGGATTAATAAAGTGTTCTGATGTGAACTAAATCTACGTTATTCTCTTGTATCTTTTGTCGCAATTGTTTTCTTTTGTATTTTATGTATTGTCTTTTTTATTCTCTGCTGTACAGTGTCCTTGGGTTCTTTGAAAGGCACTTATAAATGAATTATTATTATTATTATTATTATTATTGTCATTATTATTATTATTATTATTATTATTATTATTATTATTATTATGTAGATGAGCAGCAGGACAGTTTTATTTATATCCATGTGTCTGTGCATTATGGCTCAGATCTTTATAGAATATCATGAGTGGAACCGTCGCCCACTCACAGCTGACTGGAGGTGTTTTTGGTCTGAATGTGAGATAAATAAAACAGGAAATGAAGCAATAACAAATGCACAGGAACGAAACATGATGCAGTGATAATGAGACGGTTCTACCTGTAGCCTAAGGCGATCAGATCAGCATCACACTGCGTTTCAGGTCATATTTTGCTGCTTCGAGCCTCCAGATTTGGGCGAAAATGCATACGTCACGGGTTGGATAGTGATTGATAAACCCTGGTGCAGACGCATTAAATGCCATGTGTCAATGCACGTCTGTATGCAGCAGAAAACTGATGAAAGAGGAAGTGCTTTTTCTCAGGCACTTTATCTGATGTGAGAATGGGTGGAGGTTCGCTTTTAATCGCATGGGGGTATTTTAAGTCACATAAAGGGGGGCGAAAAGTCAAAGATACTGCAGAGAGAGCAACAGACAGGAAGGCTGCGTTAAATGCTGCGCTGTTGGTGGATTAGACTCATATCTGATCACCTTGCTCCACCTCTGACCTTCCATATATCGCTTCTCTGCTGAGTTTTTTTTTAGACTTTTAATTTTACAAAACACGTCATCTGGTCCATTACAGCTGAAATCCAAAGGCCAATAAGACCTGAGGGTCCAAAAACACCCCCTCGGCTGATTTTCAAGCCCCTTCTTTGTTGGTTTAGAGGCCGTTTGCAACACCCAACTTCCTCTTAACCCTTCCTGTTCTTATGACGGATAATGAACGTGGCCTTTGCACTAAGTGGATGTTTTAGCTAAACCAGCAAACCTAAAAATAGGATCGGAAATGGGAGTTTGACTCTGTGTCCTAATGTCAAAACTGGTAGAGGTAAGATTAGAATGGCGTTATGATCTGTGGATTCACGGGTTTTTGATGCTGTTCAATGTAGATCTACTCCTGTGGAAGGAGAAAAAAGACAAGAAAGTATTATTTGCATGGGTAAAAAGTATGAACACTTGAAATATTCTTTAAAAATAAAAGTAACTGATGTAAAGGTCAATCACCTTAGTTCAGTTTTGGACATTTTTTGCCGCTTTGGACACTGATTTTGCTCTAATAAATGGATAAAAACTGATTTGACCTCTCAAAACAGACGCAGGATGGTAAATACGTTTCTCTGTGGATTTAAAGCAGGACAACACTGAATATTTAACATCCTCAGGCTCATTTTGTTGACTTTTGTGCAACCTAGTGGTCATATGATAAACGACACCCCGATGGAAATGCTTCTCCAGATCCACTTTTTCATCAAGTCAGGTTCGTTCAGAGCTTTTAATTTTTAAACCCTTCAATACCAAGAACACCATAGCCTCGTCTCAAAAATGCTCATTTATCCATATTCTCTAAAAAGTCAAGTAAAATGGAGTTTTTACCTCACCTGTAGTAACACATTTGTCCTGTTTGCACATTCAGTGGCTTCAAAGGGAGCCACTGAATGTGCTTCCTTTTCAACTCTGCAGAGTTAATTCAATATAATTTCTTAAAAAATGTGATTTTTTATTGAATGACCTTTATTAACCCTTAGTAACCTTGTGTGCATTTTACCCGCATTTCATCCTTAATTTTTTTTCGAATTTTGGGTATGTTCTTACATACGGCATCAACTGTAACAAAATGTATGTGCATTTTTATTTTATCTTATTTCCAGCTTAGCTCATATGTCTAAAATACAGAGTAAACAAAACTTACACTCATACTGTTCAGAGCAAAAAATGCGCCATTGAAAACCCATTGACATCAATGTAGAAACTAGGAGCACATATTTGCGTTCAGCAGTATGAGTGTATTTGATACTGCACAAAATAATAATGCAAAAAATTCAATGCTGCCATTAATCATTCGCATATAACAGGTTGTAATAATTCAACACAAAAATTACTTTGCATGTAGTATATTAAAATGCATATATGTATATATATATATATATATATAAAAAACCTGGCATTTAAAGGATTAAAATCTTTAGTAATTAGTAAAAAAAAAAAAAAAAGTCAGAGGAAGGAGAAAAAAATTTGCTCAAGGACAGTAGAATAAGTAGAATATACCATTAATGTATTTACTATATAGAGTATTTTGTAATACTTTACTATTTACCTTATGAAAAGCACATTTTTCAGTGTGATTAATATTAGAGCCAGCTCTAAGGGTTAAATTTAACTCATGTAAGACACATTTTTGTTTCCAAAGCTGTTTTCTGTAGCAACAGAAATTCAAGTGCACCAACGACAAAACAAACAAAATAAAAACACAACTCAACTGAAAGTGACGGTTCCTTAGTTTAATGTATGATATTGTATATTTATTTTACAATTTATGCTGTCTTTTTCAGTTACACACAAAAACAAGAAGCAGCTGTGTAATAAAATCTCCCAGAAACGTAATGAGAAATGTTTAATTTTGTATGCGGAGTTGAAATGTGGCTTTAAGGGGAAAAAAACTGAAGTGACATGTTAGTAATACTAAAAATAATATATATACCATTTCATATTAAGGCGCTTTTCTTCCAAGTCATTTCCAACTTTGTTCATAAAATAAAACCCTGACATGTACTGAATCTCAGTTGTGTATTTGTGAATAATACTTGTAGGTTTTCCTGTTTTCCAGTAGTCAATAACTTAAATAAACAAATTAAGAGTTAATGTTATAAAAAAAAAGGCTGTTTGTTGGTTCTTGATCTTCAGTCAAATCACGACGTCCTGTAAGGCACCTTGTGAAGAACGCTGAGGCACATTATATTGTAGAAAAAAAAAATCATATTAAAGGATAAAAACAGCTACTGCACCATGAGATTATCAGTTATAAAATAAGACTTAAAATTTTACCTGAAGTGCACTTTCTCAATTTATAAAACATTTCTACTACTGATGTAAAAATCTGGATTAGCAGTGAGGAAAGAAAAAAAAACAACAAAAAAACTTAAAAAAAAAAAAAAAAAACACCTCATATAAAAGCAAATCGGTCACCATCTGAGATATAAACTATGTGGACAAAAGTATGTGGACACGTTGAATCCAGGTGTTTCTTTTCTAACAGGGGTCTGGGATACAAAACAACAATGACAAATGTCAGAGTATAGTTTTACATTGGGATAAATATCATTGCATTGGTTAGTTTGGGTTCAATTATTATCTTTGCTTCTAAAATGCCTCAGGGATGGTTTTGACTTAATTTCTCTCAACTTTTTTATTTATTTATTTTTTAATAAAATCGATGAGTATGATTTTGGTCTTTGGTTAATGGTCTACCTCTAAACTTCTAAAATTCTTGTCATGCTCTGACTGTGAATAATACATTTTTACCACAACTAACCATCTACTTTCACTATTTCTTTAAAGTTTAATGGGAGATTTTTCTTCCTAAGTGAGATGTGAGGAAATAAGGCTGTCCTCAGTTCTGGCATTGAATTCCACTGCATTCCAAACAATTCAAAATTACAAACAACAGGATACAGTCGAGGTATAGACATGTGTTTGACAACTTTGTGTGATTCACTCAATCACTGGCTGTGTGGAAACATATTTAATATGAAGTCCATGCAGTTCTATAGTTCCCACTGTATAATAATACATTAATAATAATAATACTAATAATAATAATACATTACCTTCTCTGGCTGCCTGTTTGTTTCTCATGCTGACCCAAATGCTGCTTGAATAGACAGCTGTCTCTTTATGATTAGACTTTAGTCTAGTTTAGACTTAACCCCCTTTATCATATAGACCCTCGTCATAAATGGCATGTATCCCCTCTAACACACAAATTTGCGCAAAAGACATGTGGATGGGTGGCTCAGTAAGTAACACTGCAATCTACGACACAGGAGACCGGGGTTCAAGTCCCAGTACTAGCAGTTATATTACTTTTTAAAATTTGACATGTTCAAATGGGGGACGCGATGCTGAGGGCACCAGTAGGTAAATCTGCCATTGATATTGATCCCAGTATAAAACTATATATAGACATCTGTCATTACTGTTTTGTATCCCAGACCCCTGTTAGAAAAGAAACACCTGAATTCAACGTGTCCACATACTTTTGTCCGCATAGTGTATATAGTGTAAACACAATAGTTGTATAGTTACAGTTTGGGAGATGTTCTGGCACATATTGCAGATTGCATGGCGTCAAACAAACAGGCATGGAAGCGGGTTTTTAGGATGAACTGCAAACGCATCAGGGGATGGGTCCATTTCCGTTCCCTTCACTCAGATCGATTCGGCTCTGGTGATTGGACGAGTCTCTGCCGAAACGAGACTCGGCGTTCGGATAAAGATTCGGATCGCCTCGCTTTCTCTCGCGGTCGGTTCTCTCAAAACGGCGGCGGATTTTGAAACAAGCGAGCAGGGGAGAAAGTGAGGCGTGGTATAAATAGGAGGCTGCAGCCGTGGGGCGTGGGGTCTCAGTTGAGCAGCTCCAGGTAGGTGATGGGGACCTTACCCTTCTGACTGCCTCGCTCACCCATGAGCCAGTCGGAGTCCATGCCCGGGACGCTGCTCACCGTGATCACCTGAAGAGGGCGACAAAGATCAACAGGGTTTTACCTCAGCGTTGACTTTCCATGTAAATGTAGAGCATCATCTGTACTGTACAATACTTCACAGGCTGTTTTCTGTTGTCAACTTATAAAAAAAGACTAAAACATGTTTGTGTCCAAAAGTCTTACTCCACCGTCATCTTTGTTGTTTTTACAAGGTTGAAATAATCATACATATTTATTTCTCAGGCTCTTTTCTTCAGACAAAAAGAAAATACAGGAATCATGTGCACAGCCTTAAAAGACGAAAAAACTGAACTAAATGTGTTGCAAAGGATAAAGTCACTATGTACTGTGACCTCTGACCCCATGGCAAGAAGCAGCACAAACAGAGACATCTGACATGTGTTGAATGAAACCTGATTATTTTGCACAGTTTTGTTCCATTTGTTGATTATTTTGGTCATTTTATTGATTATTTTGGTAATTTTGACTAATTTAGCTGATTATCTGAAACATTTTGTGATTAATTTGTTCATTTTTGTTCACTATGTTGATTACTTTGTTCATTTCTCCATTTGTTGACAATTTTATACATTTCTATTATTTTGTTGATTTTTTTTCTGTTCATTTTCACTTCTTGTTGATTTTTTTTTTTAATTTGTGTCTCATTTTGCCCATTTTTCCCCCCTATTTGTTACTGATATAAACCATTTGAATATTAATGCCATAAATCTCATCATGTCTAAACAAAAGGTTAAAGACATGTTAAGTACAAAGGGAGGTCATACTAAATACGACCACCGTTTTTTTTTACATTAAACTTTTGTTTTTCCTGCTGTACATACTTTATATATATCAGATTAATCTAAATACAGACAAATGCATATGTGTGGACATTAGAACTTAAATAAACCAACAAACCTAGGACTTTTACACAAAACTGTATAAACTGACTTAATAAAAACACATCAATACCAGTGACAATACACATAAAAACTGACTTTTTACGAGTGAAAACAGAGAACACACCACCTCCTGTTTCTAAATCTTCTGCAGCCTGGATACTGACGCAGAGTAAATCACTTTATCAGGCCTGGATGATGTCACCGTCTCAGATTGTGAATGATCTCAATTTGTCATATGATTTACTTTTCAGGATCGTACAGATGGTAACATTAAAGTAAATCACAGCTCTGCCCAAACATTCCTACTCGTCTGATGTTCATGTTAATCAGCCCTTTTATCAGTACAATTACAGACTGTTGCACTAATCCATGGGTTTATAACAGAAACGTAGCTCGACTAGGGTGTTTACACTTCACCGTCTTTTTGCTCTAAAGTGTTTGGGTTTAATCTGCATTAATTTGCAGAGTTTGTGTTAATTATAATCCTCCAACGGGACAGATTAGACCACCACTGTCTGGGTAATTAATGATCACACTGCATAAATGGACAGGAAAATATGGACAGTCCATCCAGACGTCTGGTTTGTGTAACAATGTTGGGCCAAAATGATGCAAAAATGCAGCGTTACTCCTCAGATTCGACAACAAAAAGCATCAAACACAGACTAAACCAGAGAAAACTGGACTGGCTGAAACTCACCTGCATTTTTTAAGAGGTGAGAAAATTCAAAATGATTCAGACTATGGATCATGATTCTACCTAAAAATGATGCATATACAGTATAATGTCGTATAATCATCCAGACCATGGGTGTCAAACATACGGCAAAAAATGACACTGATGATATTAACAGTCAAACTCCAAATTCCGATAATATTGTGTCTGTTACCAAATGTTTTATGCCTTTGTAGATCAACTCTACATATGATGCACATCAATAAATGATAAGTTGAGGCATAATATTGTTAAAATTGCACTTATTTTCCTTAAGAAATTTCAGGTTTTCAGGTCATTCACATTTTTGTGAAAGGATAGTTTTTAAATGTTAAAATTTTCATAATTTAATTTTACTGTTTTGGGACATTATAATATTATTTTACTGGTCTGGCCCACTTGAGATTCAACTGGGCTGCATGTGGAACCTGAACTAAAATGACTGACTCCTCTGAACCAGACCAACGCCATCTCATGAAGTTTTTGCTACAAAATCAATATTAATGCCTTTTATTCGAAGGGAATCAGCCAAATTCTGTTTACTTTCTAGGAAATTAAGCTGTCATAAAGACCTCACGTCTTTTACTGCTGCTTCCTTCACGTAGTTTGTCTCCTTTAGATCTGAAATAACATGTTCTAATACTTAAGTAACAGTGGACAAGCTGATCGAAGCAGCTGTAGAACCATTTCAGGTTCCTCATGGACTGTGTGATAAATAGGAGAATAGGTCAATAAAATGGAGATGATCCAAATATATGGTCCAATTACGGTGAAGCTGGTTTGTTCCGGCAGTAAAACTAGTACCATCCCTTTCATGTGTTCATCTAAATCTGCAGAGGTGTCTGTGCATCCTGTCTCATATCTGAACCTCCTCCTCAGAACCATCTGGGACTCAGACCGGGGCTGAAGCTGCTCTTAAATCCGGGCTTAGTTTCAATCACATTATTGTCAAAGGGGGTTAGTCAGCATTTTGTGACTGGCCACACATCTGGCTCAGCAGAGGCCGGGGCTGGAAAATGTTCCTGAATGAGCTAATGCTGCTCCACTGTCAGTCAACCACAAACTTGTAACCGACGGTTAATGCTTTTCCAAGAAGAGGAGGGGCTTGGGTTCCCCTGAATGGAGGCTACTGTAACAGGATGACCTGGTGGTTCATATATGCATCAGGAGACTTAGACTGAACTGCCTTATTCTGTTGGATTACATCAAAACTTCTCAATATTCACATACAAATATGACCACTGGCCCTGTATCTGAG
Source organism: Apogon talboti (assembly GCA_037367365.1). NCBI lineage: Eukaryota > Metazoa > Chordata > Actinopteri > Kurtiformes > Apogonidae > Apogon > Apogon talboti. The sequence continues at coordinate 1,126,025 of JAPQRQ010000014.1, read as the reverse complement.
CGTCATGTTCTATGTCAATCAATCCCCAGTTGAATGTGTGAGGTTGTCAGGTTCTGTTCTATGTCCTGTGGTCTGGATGCAGGAGATCAGTCTCCCAATAGAAGTGGGTGGTACTTTCACTGGAGGAGAACTCAACTCATTCAATCAAAGTCAATATATGACTTCCTGTCAGTGCTCAATAGTAACTACATTGGTATCTGTAACCATTTACATGTTATAAAGCATCACAATATGGACCCTTATAAGAAAAGGCCATTTTTTTCTATTTTAAAGATGTTTAAAAAATCTAAATTTCTCAAAACTGTGAACAAACTTTGTGGTTGAAGACGATGACGCCAGACGCAGCACCTTCACAGTAGCTCATGGTCTATCAGCCGGTAAGATAAAAACAAGCAGACACAGACTACTGGTGTGATTTGATATAAGGCTAAATGTGAACATGTGGGTTGTTTTACCTCATCGGCCAGCAGGGACAGCTCGCTGCTGCTGGCGGCGTCATAGTCGTAGAGAACTCGCGCTTTGCGGCTGGTGCTGGAGCTGCGCAGTTCGTGGAAGCCGCCGGAAGCGGCCGAATCGCCCCGGCTCGACGACGGATTGGGCAGGGAGGCCGACACTGGGATGGTGGGCACTGAGATGCTGGCGCCGCCCGACACCGACGACTGGTTGTTGTTGGAGAAAGATGACGGGAAACTGGAAGGAAAAGACAAATTCTCAGTGTCAGTACAGAACGTGTTTAACTCATAAAGACCAAAAACCTCCCGGTATAAACTGTTTAATACCTGTTGATCCATTAATCCTATCAATGCATGTCAATAATTGGTGTAAAATGCAGTTTGTCATCTTTTCATGGTCATCAGATATGACCCATTTGGTCGTTCAGAGGCGCCGTAGTTACCGTCAAAACACTGTCATCTTCTACAACACTGATTCACCAGTAAAACCCATGGAGTTGGATCAATGACAGTGGATGGAGACATTTTTTTCAAGAAGGGCACATATTCACTGCAATAATAGCATATTTCCATGCCAAATATTGTGGGGCTCGCATGATTTCATAATCCCCGCGTTTTTCCACGTAAAGTTTTGAAAAATATTGCATTGTAACTTGACACGGGTAGTAATGTATTATGCGATGTGCACCATCATCGGCTCGCACGTCGACAGAAGGTGAACTAATAATGAGCCTCCTGCAGGATGATGAAAAATGCAGCTCATCTGCTCACAAAAATATCTGCAAAAGACAGAGCAAACCAGTACCCCTATGTCCTACGCTAAAGCATTTTTTGCAAATTCCCCCAATTTCACCACATAAAATCACATAAAACCCCGCATATTCCATTGCATAATCAAGGATTTTTGCCCGCATTTTTCTGGAGGGACTGGCTATTAGTGCAATCATTGATACTACTGATATTGATGTTACGACTACTATTGGATTTACCTTTATTATCATTTAGAATAGAATAGAATAGAATAGAATAGAATAGAATAGAATAGAATAGAATAGATCTGTATTGTCACTGTTAAAGGCATGGGTACTTCTTCACCTGCCCAGCTGCTTCTGGAGGTCGACCATGTACTGGTAACACTGTGCGTAATACGTCGCCTGAGCCTCCACGAAGTCGTTCAAGCAGCGTAGGTGATGTGCCTGGAAAGAGACCAGAGGAAAAATAAAAATAAATCCCCTCATCACTGGGATCGACCACATGGCAATACAAACTCTGCCATCTGCTGGATCGAGTCAGCTGCAAGAAAACCTGGCATCAGATCTGACGGTAAACGAAGCTTTGAGCAGCTTGTGCACTTGTATTTTTATGACCGGAAATAGGTTTTACTTGTAACTATGAAAGACACGTTTTACACCCCTTTACCTCATCACTGCTGAATTCCTGCAGTGAGCTCTTTACTTATCTGAAGTAAACATCTATTGATCGACTCCAGGTTGTCCAGGGTTTTAATGTGATCACGTCGCTGCTGTTTTAGCCTCTTTACATCAGCTCCCATTGTTTTAGAGCAGCGTTTAAGAATTAACTGAGGACCCTTAAAGATCATTATAGCTTCTCTCTCAGCTACAGCAGTTTTTTTTTTTGTTTATATCCAGTTTTCAATGAGAAGAATAAAAAAAAAAAACAGTGTCCTAATAGTGAAGAGTAGATGCCACAACAATACACCAAAAAACAGAAAAGACGATATGGAGAATGTGCATAAAACTTGATGTAAACAAACACAAGAAGACGACGATGCTGGTGAATATAAATACATAAGTGAGAATGGTTGTTGTTGGTGGGGTTAGTGCATGTGAGTTAAGGGAGAGGTGGGGCTGTGGCGTCATCGTTTCAGGAAACATGCGTACGGATTGTAAACAGGGAAATGCAAGGTTGGCGCTTTGAGATTAGTTCAAGCTAAGAACCGATTATGGTCTCCCAAAACGCCGATTCCATCTGGATGAAACACCCATATGATGTGCGGAAAGTCCTAATCTCATCTTGTATGGGTGGCTTCATATTTCCACCTTGCTGTTATTTGTTAAATTAAGTGTTGAATTAAGTATGGAGTGTATTAGGTATCGGTTGGACGTACGTGGGTGCTGCTGACGCCCTCTAGCAGCAGTCGGGTGATCTCTGCCTGCCGGTCAAACTCACTCTGTGTCATCCTCAGCTCCTGTTCTGCCTGAGGATGTAGAAACAAAACAGCGATTTAATGAGAAACATCAGTAAAGTACATAAATCAGAGTTTATATGATATGATACAGCAAAGTAGAAGTGACTGAACAACATCAGCGGTGAAAATTTAAAAGAAAAAAAAAATAGGACCAATGTCCCTGTATGTCAGCGTCATGTTCCATTAAGAATCAATACCAAGTTGAATGTGTGAGATTGTCAGGTTCTGTTCTATTAGAGTCCTGTGGTCTGGATGTGGGATTTCAATCTCCCAATAGAAGCAGGTGGTAGAAAAAGAAGAGAAAGAGATTGCTGAAATCTAGACATCTTTGACCTTGAGTGACCTTCGAGGTCAAAGGTGATGGACCCAAATGAAAGTCCATATATGACTTCCTATCAGTGCTCAGTAGTAACAATATTGTATCTGTAACCATTTCCATGTTCTAAGCCTTTAAAATACTGCCCATTATAAATAAAGGTAAATATTTACTATTTCAAAAAATTTGTCAAAAATTTAAAAATCGCAATTTCCTAAAACACTGAAGAAGCGTTGTAGACATTGTACAAAGGAAGCTGCATACAAAACTGGAAATGAATCCAACCGGTAATTTAGTCAGAGAAGATGTTGCTAACAATGACGACGGACACAGCGCCGTCACAATAGTTCATGGAATATCAGTCAATGAGCTAAAAAAGAGGACACAACCGCTGCACAAGATGTTTAATGGCAGAGGGAACTGTTTCCTCTTCCTCCCGCAGAACAAAAGGATTCAATACCAGCCCTGTGTGAATAATGGTGTGTTGAGTCTTGCTTAAAAGTCCAATAAACATACGGTATTGAATTTAGACTGACAGGGACAATGGGCTCAGTGTCTGGCGCTCTGCTCGGAGAGTCACTGATGGAGGATGGATGGGGGGGGGGGGTGAGCCGTTTAGTTCTTGTGGGTCCTGTCCTGAGTGTTTTTGCCGTGGGGGTTTAAGTTGTATGTGTCACGGTGGGAGATAGCGGCGGCAGCTGTGGACACTTTGCCGAGTGTGTTGGAGTGTGTGTGTTGGAGTTAAAGATGGCTCCAACATTCCACTCACCTCTGTCACTTCCTCTGCTCACATCTGCTGCTTTGCGTTGTGAAAACAGTGACACAGTAGTTAGAGCTACAGCTGCTGCACGACCACAGCCAGCACAACACATCTTTACAAAAAAAAAACAAAAAAACCCCACACTGTTGGAAGGGGAACGGGATACAGATCACAACTGAGGCTGATGTTACATTCTGTTTGTTTTGTTTCTGTTCTTATTTATCCTGCTGTTTCTGCCAGGGAAGCCACGAAATAATTAATTTAAAAAAGCACTTTTTAGAGTCTTGTGGGCCTTCATCACAGTGTTTGAAGGAGCACCAATCAGAAACAGCCTCTAAATAAAACAGTAGATAAACATCAGCTACAGCCATCTGTGAAATCTAATTTTTTGCAGATGATTCCAGACATTACAGCTGATATATCTGTGCATCCCTATGAACTTCACATAAACAACCAAACCAACTCACACTCCTTCACGTTTCTTTAGAGGAGCTATATCTGGTATTTATTTTAAAATACTGGAAAAAAAAACCAAACACATAAAATCCAGTCTGTGGATACATAGCGTTGATTCGTTGGTGTTTTTGGTAGAACTAAGAGTGTTCTGGTACCAGACTGCCCCCTGCTGGTGAGAGTTTGGAATAGCAATACTACATAAAACCACTTTAAATTAGCAAAAATTCAGAAATAACCTCTAAATAACACAACAGGTACATTTCAGCCACTGACGGCTGTGAAATGTCATTGTGATGACATTAAAGCCGATATATCTGTGCATCCTCAGATTCTAAACCACCTCACACTCCTCGGGTGTCTTTAACAGAAGTCTTTTCACAGTAGAGGAAGACGCTGGTATCAACTCACAGAAACTATTATTAACACCTCAATCTCTTGGGCGACATTCTCCCTTTTCTACGAGCGAAGAAGTCTACTCTGATATACTTTGACAGTCTGTGTGTGTTTGTGTCGATAACACATTATTAGACTGACAAAAATGGCCAGACAACCCTCTGCTGTTGACAAGCCGAGGGAGTACCAGAGCTCTTAAACACCAGAGGGAATAGATTCAGAGATTTCTGAAAGGGACTGGAATTTAAGATGTAAGCCAGCCTTTTTTGTTTTTTTTTTTTGTTCTGTCTGCACTTGTGGAAAACTGTGCTCAAATGCCTCTAATTTACAACAGGGAACCAGCATCCATCTATGCACATGACTGTGTTATGTGTGACAATACTTTAAGAAAACCGACAGCTTCATCTATTTTCCTGTGGGCAGAGATGTGATTTTTCTTCATAAAAGCTTGGATGAAGCCGACAAATACAGATACTGATCAATTTTACAAGAAAATCTGTAATTAATGAAGCATAACTTACATTTTTCCTGGAAAGAATGAGGACCCTAGAGGTTTTTTTTTAACCTTTTAAGCACCAAAGTCACAATATTGCAACATAAGTGAATGAAACAGACCATAACTCCAGATAGAGTTCCAGATCTTGCTACCACCTCCCACCAATAGATGGCAGACATGTGTCCCTTCACTCCTAACACCATTTCAGGACATGTTTCTATTCAAAGTGAAGAAGAAAATCCAGTTCCCGAGCTGGTTTAGTAAGTAAGTAAAGTGGATTTAGTTTTAGTTTGGATAGTTAAGGACAGACTTGGATACGCTGCTGCTGCCATCACAATATGCAAATTAGATGAGTAAATTGACTCCCATCATAAACTTTGGGTCATAACCGATATTTTTCTCATTTACAGTTTGACTTTATCTCTAACTGCTTCCAGTATAGAGCTTTTTGAAATCTTGATATCAAAATTGAATATTAAAAAACAAAAAAAACCCCCAAAAAAACACTCTCCAGCCCCTAAAGGCTTAAAGGCCCTGAGACTCTTGTTGATGCTGCTACACCAAATGAGTAATACTAATCTCAGAAACTCTGCTTCATTATATTAGGTTAACTGTAATGTGACGTGGATTCCAACTAATTTGGAAAGAAGAGTCTATGAAACACAAATCGAATGAAACTGCAGAGAAAATGAAAACCTTCTGAAGGAATGGAGGGTATCATAACAAGAAAAAGGGAAGTCCCAACTTCCCATATCTGCTCATGTGACACTGAACAGTCAAAAGTGATAACATGGGCAGCTCTGCGTTGTGTAACTTAGCGTGTCAATCATGACCAGTGTGACTTCAGACGCAAGAACATGAGGAGACGCCCAGAGCGCCTCTCTTCCTCTGAAAGGAAACCGGACGGTGATTTTACAGAAAGCAGAAGTCTTCGTTAATCGTTATTAAAGTATTCACCAGTAGAGACTGACAATGGTTTGTTTCATTTTCGTACTCACCGCAGCCCGAGCGTCCGCCACCCTGGCTTTCTTTAGCCTCGTTTTGGCTGCGTCCAGATCCAAGCGTTTGACCTGCAGTAGCTTCCGCTCTTTCTGGATGCAAACAAAACACAAAAATCTTTGGTTCAAGCATCAGAGGATGACAGACTTTAAAAGGATGATGTTCTCTGCTGTTCCAAACCCCAAAGCAACTTCTCTATTTTATTCTTAGTAACCGTCTTATCCTATTGGACTTTATTTTTATCTTAGATTTTGGAATGTGACACAGGAAGTCACTTTGTTGTTTCATTGTTTTATACAGTCACAACAAAAATACTTGAACTCTGAGCTCAGGGTGTCTGCAGGTTTCATGATGCTCAATTTCTGATTTTTTAAGACATGTTTCAAGGCATCTTTGGTCACATTTCAGACCTTCCATTCACATAAATAACAGTCATGACAGGCCTCAGAGTTATTGTGTTGAACCAGTTTTAGCCATGTTTACATCCAGCTAACGTTACATTTCCATTAATGGGTGAATAATGAAGCTCATACCTGAGCCCCTCCACCCATGAATGACTGATGGAGGCTCCACTCATTCCCATCTCCGTTAGCATAAAATGATCAACACTAATTCCACACTTGACTCATTCTGTGCAAAAATTTACAATCAAATATAGCAATTTCATTTATTGTGTCAGTGGAGTTTTAAGACCTTCAAGTGTCAGATTTAAGCATTAATTTAAGGACAATTAAGGCTTTAATTTAAGACAGTCACATTTAAAACTTATTAAAGATCCACAGACACACTGTGATTTTATCCATGTACAAAATTTATCTAAATATATGTAAATTTGTTTCAAGCAAAAATTAGCTCCTGTCATGCTCACTAAAAGGCACAGTGGAAAGCTTTAATGTGACAGGAAGTATTCAATTAACCAAATAAAACTGTTTTGTAGATCATAGTTGACGCTGAAGAGAGTTCTATGTACAACTCGGTAAAAAGAACCTTGGTGTTATTGTACTCATGTAGTGAAGACTGCCACATCACTACTTAAATGTCATTGCTCTATTCTCTTAAAGCTGACAAACTAAATTAAGGGCACTGGACAGAGCTCGGTGGTTTTCAACAGAACTCCAATGATTTGCACTAAACAAGTTCCTGGTAAAAGATAAACATCCAGTAAAGAGTGAAACCCCTGGAAACTCACCAGGATGGTTTTGAAGTCGCCTTCAAGAAAATTCCTGAAAGGTGTCAGGAAGTTGATGGCAGCGCTTTGAATGAACTCGCGCTCCGCCCCGCCGATCTGCTTCTCCGTCTCGCCGCATTTTATCAGGGCATTTCCTGCAATGGTCGGCGGCACAAACATAACTCAGACACAGGAGACTGTACAATGAGCCAGTACATTCTCACTTGAGAGTCTCAGCTAAATACTTAAGCCTTATAGGAAAAAGAAAAAAAAAAAAGAACAGAGACCTACTTAGAGGTACAGAGCACAGAAATACAGCGAGCAGTCACAGTCACGACTACAGAATGACACGGTTTATTACACAGTATGAGAAAAATATGCAGGCAGTGACACTTAAGTTAAAAATGTAACAGTGGGGAATTTATCCAACAACACTAAAGCGCCAAATATAAAAGAAATTCACCACAATCCAACTACAGGTGCAGGTGTGGGTGTATTTTGATGTGCCTTTAGTGTGTCACTCACCATAAGCAGTTCCAGGACCAAATTCACTCCCTGATTCGATCATGGACTGGCCCAACAGCTCATGGTTGTTCATTCGCGAAGGGGCCTTTTTCTCCAACTTCTCATACACAAATTCTTCTAATCGGACATCTGCAGATTGCAAGAAGAAAATTCAATTACAAAGTCATAAGACTACAGTCCGGAAGCCAAATGGGGGCAGGGACTCCAGGACAACGGCCCCAAACAGCCAGACGTAAGATAGAAAACCTGAAATGGCAGCTCCTAAACATCCCTGTCAAACTTGATTTTACCCGTAGGTGTTTGCATTTGTGTGAAGTTTGCTAAGCCCTGTCGCCGGCTAAAACACAAGCCTGTAACCAGCAGATGGTCGGTCTGTGTGTGTTTGTTGTCCTACAGGAATATGGCATCATGGTGTGATGTGAAGAGAATGCACAGCTGAACGAACAGACTTCAAAGATATGCAGTGCACCTATGTATGTCAAAAATCACCACAGAGGCTGATTATTATTAATATATGTGGCCTCCATCAACCAATCACACACATGTGAGGACTTTTAGGTGCTTTGTGCTTTTAAGCAAGAAGAATTTAGTTGATATTCACAAACCCCTGAGAGGGACCAGGTGTGTCAGCATTATATTTAGGATCTCAGGCAACTTAAATAATGTGGTCTTACTGGGATTTGGCTGTAGTAAGACTTCTGTCTGCTTCATAATCCTCTCTGTCCATTGCTTAGTGTTCTCAGCTCGGATCAGAAGGTTCTCCAGATGGGCGTCCAACTCTGTCTTCTCAGCCTGGCCAAGTTTTTCCTCTGTAAACTGAAAACGATACCATCAGAGTAGGTGAACCCAAACACCTCTTAACACATGACTTACACATAGACGAGGTGATGAAAGTCACAGATAAAAGCTGACAAACTGGGTGAACTAGCTTAAAAAGAACATTACCTACCCAAGTGACCGCTAGCTTAATTATCACAGTTAGCTGTTTGCAGTTTATACTTTCTGAGGCCTGCTAAGTAGTCATGATAAAGTACAACTAAATGGCGACGTTAAAAGACACCTTTTTAGTGCCATTCCTGAACACTATAATTACACTATAATAACCTAGTCTCTCAAGTGATAACGTGTTTCTTAGCTACACAATAACAACAAGACAGCTAAGTGTTAGCAGCTAAGCTAATTTTAGGCTAGCATGCTAACGTTAATTAGCACCAACTTCCACAAACAAGATGTGAAAACTTACTTGTACCGCGCGGCTCAGAAAAGTACCGGCGTCCGCTGCTAACCGCTTAACATTAAAATCCATAGCTCGGCTGGGTGAAAATAGAGTATTAATACAACAGTTATCCTCTGTATGACTCAGTTTGCCATCCCAAAAGAAAATGTCATTGAAGCAACTTTTTGTCGGAGTTCCACCCAGCTGTTGATCTGCACAAAGATGATGAAATGACAAGAGCGAACCACTCCGCATGTTCGGCGCATGCGTAAATCAAACACACGACATAGGATTTAAAAATTTCACATGAAATTCCAAATCATTCGTAAATTACCGTAAATATTATATTTATGTTCATAAAAAATCACTTGCATGCATGTTTTAATACAGTTTTGTTCGAAACGTAGACCTAATTTCCCTGAATCATAGGACAGACGCCGTTAAAATGAACGTTGAGTGTAATAATGAAGAGTCAAAGCAAGGTTATCTCATTTAAAACCACTCGCCTGAATGCTTAAGTGTTAATCAATGCTCGGTCGATTCAGTATGCAGTCGTTCTCTGATGGTCGATATTTTAAGCAAAGACGGTAGTTTGTGTGAATTACTCTCTTGCCTCTCTCGGTCGTCTTTACCGCGACTAATTTTCTGTTGCATTCAAGTCACGCGGAAATATCGTTATTACATCACTGAGAAAATACAGTAAGTGGAAAATGGACGAGTAAGGAGGGAACAAAAGTACTGTATCCGCAGCATAGTTTTAGTTTACCTTTTATACATGCACAGCTACATTCAGGCGCTGAGATAAACAGTTTCTTGCTTTATTGGACGCTAATGACACACTGCTGATATCACTGTTATTAAACAAATGTCAGGATTTTTCTGGCTCTAAATGAAGTGGATGCAATGTGTCTTAAACTTGCTCTGGCTTTTTACAAACAGAAAACAGAAAGACTGATACTTCAGTTAGTGCAAAATAAGTCTCATCCTGCTCTCTGATATCATCATGATGCCAGCGTTTCCATCATGTCTGAGTAAAAAATGAGGGTACGTTTACTGATAGATAGATAGATAGATAGATAGATAGATAGATAGATAGATAGATAGATAGATAGATAGATAGATAGATAG
>JAPQRQ010000014.1:1094267-1104651 GCA_037367365.1 Apogon talboti | reverse complement strand
TAGATAGATAGATAGATAGATAGATAGATAGATAGATAGATAGATAGATAGATAGATAGATAGAAAGATAGATAGTAGACTGACTCCTGTTCATCACATACCATCTGCTTCAGTAACGGGACAGCCGGCGCCAGATTAATATTGGTTGAATCTGTCTTTCTGGCTCGGTGACAGCCCACTGTGAGGTAGACACTCACCTACTGAGCCTGCAGACCTACTGTAGGAAAATTAGACCCTATCAGCTCCGCACAATCCCAGCACCTTCATTCATCACTCGCTGTAATGCTCACTGATGCCAAACAGGTGATTAACCCTCCAGAGTCCAGAGTTGGATTAATACAGATTGATATAGTCTGTGTGTTGCATTGTAATAAAAGGGGTGGGATTAAATAAGTGTTTTCGGATGTGTAAATAATACTACAATGGTATTATTCTTTTGTATTATAGTATACACTTCTTCTTATGTTGTTAATGTACTTGGGGCATTTGCTTTTGTTGGTGGTTGTATTGTGCTTTTTAGGTGTCACATTCATTATATAAACATTCATTCATTCAACATACATAAATTAATTCATGCATAACTAAATTATAAGGGCAAGATTCTCTATCTGGACCTCGACTCCCTCTGGACTAAAGGAACATGAATAATCCTCTACACATGTCTGGACTTTATAAATGAAATGTTCTTTAGTGCTCATGATTTCCATGAAAACACTCAAATAGCAAAAAATATGGAGAATTGAAGCCTTGTAATGATACGTAACATGATTATATTGGCACAAGTAATACGTTTATGGCTTAATGAACATTTTGAGGTGGGGATGGGGGCGGTGGGGGTCTATGATCATACTGTATAAGGGTCATAAGGGTCACCAGTGATCCAGTAGACATGCAGGGGTTAAGCCCTTATCTCCCAAATTTATTTCAATATATTTATATATGCATACATATATTTATTTGCATTATATCAAAATAAATAATTTGTGTTGTTGCTGATGCTAAATTAAGTAGACGTTGTTAATCTGAATATAGCACAGACAATAGATATGATGTCAATTAGTGGCATTAGGCATAGCAGTACTTAAAACAAATTGCTAACCTCATAGCGTAACTGCTGAAGTCATATTTTTGACTGGATTTCATATCTGCATATAATGAAGCTGCAGTGTTTGTTATGCAGATATCACAATTTGGACAAAAATATGACATTGGCAATTACGCTATGAGGCTGACAAAATGTTCCAGTCTCAGGTTTGTAGATTATTTTATTGATGCTGCTATTGATCAGTTTCAGTCAACAATCCAAACAAAACAAACATGATCCAAAAAGCAGTAGAATGTCATGAAATTAATAACGCGGATAAATTGATCCATAGATGTCAAGATCATCATAGATCATCATTGTCATAGATAACCGTCACCTTCTTAAAGTAAAAGTAATTTATTTTAGATTTTAAAGGAAAAAGTTAGCCAGAAATTGAATATTTGATGATTTAGGCCAAAAAGTGAGGATATGTACATTCTCAAGTGCGTGTGGCAGCACCTCATTACAAAGACACTGGAGGATTGTAGTGAATCTGCAACTCTAGTCTTCAAGGGGTTAAAGTCTGAACATCTGTGTATGGATGGATGTGGTGCTCATTCGACGGCGACAGGGATCGGTCTTGTTTCCTGGAAAAGCACTCTGAAGTCATGGTTGTGGCACCGGCTGGGTTAATATGAGATGGAGATTGTGTTCTGTCACAATTGGATTGAGGATCCGGCGTTGACTGGAGCCAACAGGTCAAGTGGGCAATTCCAACGAGCATTAAAGCCGTGTAATTTCATCAGCAGAGTTTTCTTTGCATGCAAAATTGTCGTCAAAGGATTTGTTTACTCGGAGATGGCGGAGGAAACTGAATTGGAGCTGAAAAAGGAGAGGCCCATCGGTTCCACTGGCGATAGAAGTCATGCGACGGGACGTCAATAGGTCAACCAGCGCTCGGCGTCGGTTGTGACATAACGGCGTGTTGTGTGTGGAAGTGTTGTGAAGCCTTTCTTCTGCCCAGTGCCTATCCTGGCCTGGCCCAGACTGGGTTATTTATAGCCAGTTTGTTTTATGCATGGCTGGGTGGCTTACTCACATTGTGGGCCAGTTCAATGCTACGCTCACAAGCAGATTAGCATACCGCGTGCATGTGCAGGCAAATGTGTAGGACGATCGACTGAACGCATCTAGTATTTTTGGTTCTGCTGGTGTCGGTCTTTAACTACACTTGTGTGCCAAGTAGAGAGTGAGTTGTGAAACCACACTATACAACCAAACTACCGGCTTTAGTTTTTTTTATAGATTTCTATAAAGACCCTCATTGTAAAATACATTACAGATGGAAAAACAGGTTTGGTTTAGCATTTGCTGGAAATCAATCAGTAATGTCAGCAGCTTCTGAACTGGAATTAAAGACTCTGAGGGAAAATTACAGCTAAAAAATGTAAGCTGCATCTAGAGTCGTAGATTTTTTGATGCTCAGTGACTTACATCAACAGCTCTTCAGTGTCTATTGAAGTCATATATGTTTAGCCAAACGCATGATTAAAACCCTCCAGAGTCCAGAGGTGTACTAAAAATAAATATTGTTGAAATGGCGTTGAATTCTATCTGTCTTGGATTGTTCACACAGCACAGATGTAGACACAATGAATGAATAAACTAATGCATATATAACTAATTTATATGGCAACTTAAACATGATGACGCTGCAGACGTACACAAGGAAGTTTCCTGTATTCAGACCTCCTTAAATCATAACTGATGAAAACATGAGTAATCTTCAACATGTTTCTTGGCATAAACATGAATTATTACATTAGAGGAAAAATTAAATGTAAGTTGCATCTATAAACTTCCATTTTTGATGCTCAGTGACTTACATCAACAGCTCTTCAGTGTCTATTGAAGTCATATATGTTTAGCCAAACACGTGATTAATTGGACTCCAGAGTCCAGAGGTGTACTAAAAATAAATGTTGTTGAAATGGCATTGAATTCTATCTTTCTTTGGTTGATTTGAGTCGTTGACTTCACACAGTGCAGGGGTAGAGACAATGACAATACCACTTGGACGTATATACAAATTAATTAATGTATAACTAAATTATAATGCTACTTAAACATGATGATGCTGCAAACATTTGAAAATTGTATCTAACTAGACATCCTTAAATCATAATTGATGCCTGGACATGAAAACATGAATAATCCTCAACACATCTCTTGACATAAACTGGAATTATTGACTGAGGCAAAAGTGTTAAGTTGTGCCCAGACCGGTCCATTTGACGCTCAGTGACATATCAGCAGCTCTTCAGTGTCTAATAAAGTCACGTATGTTTAGTTTCACCATTGTGGCTGATACGCAGTTGTTCGTTGACCTTTAAAGTGCAGAAGGTGCACCACAACACTGATGGGTAATGGAAAATGTGCACGTCTATCAACTCTGATGACAACCTCACTATTAGACTGCACTTCCCATTTGCCACATCTACACCCCATTCAGAAACACCAGCCCACACTCTTAGTTCATCAGTGTTTAATGGGTTCCATCTCCCCCCCTCCAGGACTTACCTCCCCCTGTCTCCTCAAAGTTCAATTTACATAACTAAGGGTGGAGTTGCTTCCCCTTTTCCTGCATAATTCATGAGGTCCGTGGCAGCTACTTTATCATTGGCCAATAATAACACATGGGACGCCACAGCGGCTCCACCCGAGGGACCTCTGAGACGCAAAGACAAAGGCATTGAACGGACAGGCTACAAAGAGCCTGTCTGGCCTCCATACATGCATCTCCAAGGACATAAAGGGCCCTAAAGGGCCAGCACGCTGTGCAGGGGTTTGCAGCGTAATTAAAGCTCAATGCGTTTAGCCAAAGGCTCTGGAGGGTTCACATGTGGGACGTCGGCATCAGGACCGGCCTCTCAATCTGCAACTTTAATTGTGTTTATGCACGTTTGAATGGGCGACGTAGTTAAGAAATGGAAGCGCTAAGAAAGTCTGGAATACAAAATGGAATAGATGTGATCTGTGCAATGACTCATGCAAAATATAGAGATTTCACCTGATATGTTTAATGCATAAGTATGCAGCTAGAAATTCTATCTAACAGTACTTTAATGTGACCTTTTGATATGTTGTTGGAATGTTAACCCTTTAGGTTAAAAAATATTCATTTTTTTATATTAAGATTTCAAGAAGCTGTTTCTTGGAAGTGTTTAGAGATAAAGTCACACTGTAAATGAGAAAAATTTGGGTATGACCCATTGTTTATGATGGGAGTAAATGTACTCATCTAATTTGCATATTGTGACATCACAGGACGGCGGCCATATTGGATTGTGCAACTTTTAGTAAAATTGAACTTTGAACATATTTACATGGAAGTTTTCTTTGTGTTTTTGTTTTTTTTTTGTCATCTTATCCTTAAAATAAATGCACTTAAACATTAGTAGAAAGTAAAATGCAGTAAGATTTAGTAGTTTTTTAACCAAACAACAGAGTAGCCAAATCTGTCCTCATCTACCCAAACTAAAACTAAATAAACTTCACTTACTTACTAAACCAGCCAGATTGTGAAAGTAGCTCAATGTTAGCCAACACCATAGGGCATCTGAAGAAGTTTAACTTTTTTTTTTAAAAGATATTTATTTATTGAAATTCATGCAGCCAGTAATCATTATTAATACATTAAGTGAGTAAATAAATGTTATATCTCCATTCATACATTGGCCTCCAGCTTAGCTGATATCATTTATTGCTGCATAGCTAACTAACTAATAATAAATATCCCAAATTCATCAGCATATCACAAAAAAACACTGCACATTATGTTCTCCATAAACATAGTAAAAAACTTTCTAACTTGCATTGAGAAAATTGAATTTTTGGTCCATTCATCGAAATACAGCTTCTTTCTTTATTAAAATCTGTAAAGCAAATGTTTAATGTGTCTTTTGCCGGGTTTTTGGCTTCAATCGTTGCATGTACACCACTTTAATTCACGTGTTTGTCACTACTGTTATGTAAAACTTATTTCCAAAGCTGTTTTCTATGGATACGTAGAATGTGTATGGTGTGATTTCACTGTTGAAGTCCCAGAATGCCTTAAAACCAGTGAAATACCAAATGTTTAGCCTCTTTGATCGCTGTTTTACAGGGCTGTAATGGAGGATTTACACAGTCTAGACACATCTGAACCACAGCTGCTGCAGCACTCTGATTTTTTTACCGGACAAACAGCCACATAATCAGCAGTTGTTTTTTGTCACTCAGTGAAAATCTGGGGTTTTTAGTGTTGTGAGGAATGGATTCCTGTCATGGTGCAATGAACTGTGCATGTGGTTAGGCATGTGGCGTGCACCTCCATCCTCCTGCTTCTGCAGACATTTCAGCTGGTGTTCGGTGGAATCTTAACATTATTCTGAGGGCAGTGAAGTGTTTGGGGACTAGAACCTCCTTTTGTGGATGCTGTTATGATGCTGCTACTGAAGGAGAATGCTAAAAACCAACAGAGCGTGAAAGACACCGACAGAGGAACGCAGCCATTGTCGAGTTCTGCTGTAAAATTAACAAACAACGGCTGAAATACTTCCAAGTGACTGAAATAAAATGCAAATCTGGAAGTGTGTTTGACATTTTTAAGCCTACTGTGGCCTTGTTTTCCATGACACGCGATTATAAACGAGCGATTCAGAGCGAGAACGCTGCGCCGAGGCCGAGGCCGCCACCAGCTCAAACACAGACCAGTCGACAAGCACAGGAAATCAGGAAATGGAATAGAGGAAGGAAGTGAAACTAAACATGCCCTCGATCAAGCTCCGACCAAAGCAATGACACACTGACATGTCAGACACAAAGAGGCCGCTTCTTTTTTTGTTTTTCTTTTTTTCTGACAACCAAAAACCTCACTTTGCTCTTCATAGTATCGGCTTCAAAGGCTGCGAGGCCCGGTCTGTATTAATGAAAAGTGAGAAATAAACACAAGTGGAAGCAAGTTTCTCACAGTGCATCAGCGTGCATTAATTCAGATGTTAAACCATTAGTCCTAATTGATTATGAGTGGATTAATTGTCCATTAATGTTAATGCACAGTGTGGTTGGAATAATACTTTACCCTTAAAGACCTAAACAACCACCGGTGACACGAAGTAACTACTGATGTATAATGTTTAAGAACCACTAATCCTATCAATATATGTAAATAATTCAAATAAAATACAGTTTGTCATCTTTTCATGGTCATCAGATATGACCCATTTGGATGTTCAGAGGCTCTGTAGTTACCATGGAAACCATGTCATCTTCTACAACATTGGTTCACCAGTAAAATCCATGGAGTTGGATCAGTGACAGTGGATGGACACACTTGTTTTATGTTCAGTTATTGACATATCTGAAGAAAAGGTAACTTTTTCTTCAGCTCACTCTAATAACCCTCAACTTTAATTTGAACTTTTATGAACATCTACATGATCAGTAAATTAAATATAGGAAAATACATGATTTTTCACTGAAAATGAAAAATACAGAGGATAATATTACAATAAACGGTGATAAATCACTAAAGAAAGGTTAAATATGGAGGAAAATTAATTTGAGAAGTGCCATAAAAGTAGCTCTGGGTCTTTATGGGTTAAGAATGAGTGTGGAAGAGGTCCAGTTTGGAGATATTTGATTGTCGGTCAGTCAGAACATGCATTTAAATAAATAGTAGTTCTAGGTCTTTAAGGGTTAATATGAGCGAATACATATACTGAAACAGAAATAAATCAAAAGCAACGCCTCATTAAGACTCGTGTGATTTGACAGATGTGGAGAAACTAACCTGAATTTGTCCTCAGAGACCATCAGGCCTATTACATATAATATCATAATACTATCATACATTATACATGACTTATCCCAAATGTATATTTCATCAAGCTGAAATAAAGGATGTGAAACAACGCAGAGAAAAAGCCAGTTTCCCAGCGTCGACTCTGTACAACAGGCTTCAAACACCCCGAGGCTGGAGAACAGACACAGAATGGGAGGTTTCATTTCCACACAATAACAGGGTGTTTGTGCAGGTCCTGAAAGTCTTAAAAAGTATGGAATTTTGAAACGCTGTTTTCCAGACCTTGAAAAGTCTGGAATTTTGTACGAAAGTCTTAATAAAGTATGGAAAAAAGTTTCTCTCATAGTCAAATTTTAGAGTATGCTCAAAGACACATAATCTGGTAAGATGGATCAAAATACATGAGGAAAACATAATAGTTTCAGTTTATTTCAAATATGCAACAAAACAAAGTACTCCTACTTTAACCCTTAGTATGACAGTGTATTAGGGCCACATAAGAAAATAAAAACACTTGTTGCTACGAGAATAAAGTCGCAAAATATCGAGATAAGACCCGTAATTTTATGAGAATAAAGTCGAAAACAAAAAGAGTCATACTTTTCATAGAATACATATACATCAGGTACAAACTCAACCAAAAAGTCGACACGCTAGTATAAAAATACAGAAAGTCAAGGTCTGGGGGAAAGAAACAGCAGTTCTGGAAAAAGTCTGTAATTTTTATTTGGATAAAGAGCATCACCCTGAATAAGTCCAAAGAGCTTAGAAACCCTCCACACTCTCCATGTTTGTGGATATCCATGCGTGAATTCAAGCCATTCAGGACATTTTCACCCCTGTGCGACTGTAACTCTGCCTTTTACAGTCGAAGCCAGCTGTGAATGACTGCGGCGTTGTTGTAGAGAATGAATGACATCGAAGCACTTGATAATAAACCACACCAAGGTGGTCGACAGATATGAGACCACGGAACATGATGTGATGATGTATGGAGAGACCTTAATACTATCGTCTATTCTGTCTGTGAGTGCATGTCTTTGGCCTCATACAGTATCTACAGGCTTACAAACAGAAATATACAGCTTAGGACACGATTATTAGACCAACGGACTGGTATTTTGGCTTGTAATGGGATATGAAAGGGTCTTTACACACCGGGACATGATGAATAATACTCATCTATGAATATTGTGCATCAAAACTATTCAGTCATAATCGTTATTTTCTGAATTTACGGCCTAAGTATTTCTGAACGTTAGATCTGGAACGAGCTGCTCTTCTTCTGCTTGTGGAATAGAATAGAACAAAAAAGAATAGAATAGAATAGAACAGAACAGAACAGAGTGGAACAAAAAAGAATAGAACAGAATAGGCTTTATTGTCATTACACCAGTTGTGTAACAGAATTGTCAGTGGTCTCTGCCAGTGACAGTGCACTTACATCTAAAAAAACAACACAAAAACAGACAGACATACTATATATTAAAAAAAATGTAAAATAAAAAATAGTGTGCAACCTAAATACTGTATGTGCAAATTAGAGATATACTGCATGAAAGGGTAGAATTTAAAAATACAAAAGTAGTATAAAAATGTGCAAATGTACCAGTGTAAACTATGTAAACAGTGCAAATGTAACAGACCGTGCTCCTCTGGTGCGTTTCTATGGGAACAATAGGCCACCTCTGGTCACGCTCCACACTTCAGAGTCTCTCCTTCGCTCTCATACCTTTAACCCACTACACTTACATGATAATACTGTAAATACTATAATTGCCTGGTGTTGGTATGCGGTCGGCGGCCGTTCGGACACAGCTCGTGGGTCCCATGACGACCGGCCCGAGTCGCTGCCACTGTTGATTGGCTCTGAAGAAAGGATTGCCCATGTCAGTGCGTAAACACCACATTACTGTAGCCGTGCACGCGCCGCCGCCGGCCTCCACTCTACAATCCCACGGCGACGTAATGCAATCACGCCGGTTTGTTCCGCCGTGTCATGGTGATGACATGCATATTCATGCTGGGCTTTATTTACGGTGACACAGACGCAGAAATCTGTAAAGACCAGATTACGTTGCACCTCAGCTGTGCACAGACCGTAGTGACCTTTCATTCCGTCACCAAGGTAACAAGGCTGCACCCGCTGGTAAAGGCTTTGCTCTAGCGCACTTTAAAGTATAGACGATGTATATGTAGATTTTATTCGCAGATATTCAGCGGTGGGGGTTGAACCTCCCATCAATGTTTGTTATGTGATGAGATATAAAAGCTACAACATGATATGAAGTCATTTTTCTTCCTGTCATACATGTATACGTTGTCATATTGCACATAGATAAACAGAACTGTGCATGTGGCATTAATTTTCTGATGTTTTAAACCAGTAACAAATTGGGAAAAAAGTCTAAATGAGCCACAAATTTAAAAAAAAAAGTAAAAATTTACATAAAAAAATCACCAAAATTAACAACATTATCAACATAATAAACAAAAATGAATAAATCAATCACAAAATGTATAAGATAATCAATAGAATTAAGACATGAAGCATAAATGAACAGAAAAAATGAAGAAAATAATCAACATGATGAACAAAACTGAATAAATCAATCACAAAATGTAAAAAATAATCAACAAAAAGAACAAAATAATCAACAAATTGAACAAAAATGAATAAAATAATCAACAAAATAACCAAACAGAATGATGTATATGTGGATTTTATTTGCAGATATTCAGCGGTGGGGGGTTGAACGTGCGATCAATGTTTATTATGTTACTGTATTCTGGCTTGGATGCATCTGTTAATCACTGTTGAGTGCTCTGAAAGCTCTGCAAAAGTCAATAGTGTCTGGTGTCTTTACTGGAAAACACCCCTAACTACAAACAACATTTTAATTGTCGTCAAACAGATGCAGCAGAATCCTACAAACGTATCAGCAAATGATAGTGGAGGGTTTGTGCTTGGAAATGTCAAAGGCTGCAGACAGCGAGCAGGGAGGTTTTAATGCTGGATATCTCCAACCGGCAGCCGCGGTCATAGCCGGCAGCGGTGGCATCAGCCTTTTACTGTCAGATTCACTGTAGTGGAAACCCGGAGCCCAGCAAAGTGCACAGTACGGTGTCAAGCTCTGCAGGAAAATGATTTCAAGACTCACCGATCCGTCTATATACACTTTAAAGTGGAATCTACGGATGTAAATATTAGTCCACATGCACCGCGTGAAAACAAATCCGCATTGTAATTGCAGTATGACATGACATATACGATGATAATGTCATTTATGATAGTTTGGAGCAGAGAAATTTATACATTAGAGAAAAAAATTTAAAGAAAAAAAAAAACACCAAATATGCATTAACCCTTTCTCGGGCAAGTGACTATTTTTGGTCATTTCCGCATACATTACATGACAGCGACAGCAACAGTTCCAGGAGTCAACAATCTCAGGTCCAATGTGGTCTACAGGGTCTGTAAGGTCCACCTCTGAATGAACAGTGAGTGTACCTGC
>JAPQRQ010000014.1:1070728-1088466 GCA_037367365.1 Apogon talboti | reverse complement strand
ACCAGCCCCCCTCCCCACCAGAAATCATCTCTTCTCTTTGTCCTTCAGCAGATCTGTGTGGTCAGATATCATTTGACTGCTCTGCTTCCGCTAATGGACACTGGGGGTGTATCTGTGCGAGCTGCAGAAACTCGGCTCTCGAATGAGGCGTTAGCATTAGCCAATAGCAGTGGGCGGTTCATTTAACGAGACACAATTCCGTGACATGGGGTGAATTATCCGAGGTGATATTTCCAGCTCGGTATATAGGGTTTTACTTTACAGTGCGTAGGATGTAGGTGTCACCTAAACCTGCAATTAACCCATCAATTAGTGCCGTGAACCTGCTGCGAAACACTTTCATTGGTCTGGCATGTACAGTCTTACATTAAATCCACTGTTTCAGAAGCAAAAGAATGAAAACACAAGCATACTGCAGCTGCACGCATGAAAAAAAAGACAATTTCAAGGATTTCTTTGGTGGCTAGGTACAGCTAATGGAACAAAATACTTAAAGTCATGGATTAAATGCAGTTATATGTCATAGTTTTGGTCGAATATAACATTGTCAAGTCAAATGTACTGACTTGCATTAATTCTTTGTGGGAAAAAATGGCTTTAGAGGTAAAAGAGGGTGGGGTTACTTATGTTTAAAAGGTCCTATGTCATGAAAAAACATCTTTATTATATTAGGAAGTGTAAATTAACTAAATAAAAAACTGTAAAACATGTACTTGCTCAGTCTTGTAGCCTCCAGACAAAACAAGCCAATCAGAAAGTCCATATCTGTTCATGTAGCAACAGAGATCCACTCATATTTAAGGTAAAATGTGATGGCCACACCCCTTTTTGGCGACCATGTGCTGACGACAACACAGCCTAAATCACTCACTCCAGTTTATGGGAAAACATGTAAATCTCAATTTCGTTTTCGCGACTTTTCATTTTTCACTGTTGGTGTTTTATTTACTGCTCGTGTTTAGCTTCAGTGTGCAGGCTAATGCTAACAGCTAATGCTAACCATCTCGTAGAGGAGCATAAACAATGACAGTAGCTGGACTTAGATGTTAATATATGTATTTATCATTTGTTTGCAGTAGCTTTATGTCATAATCTGAGTTTAGCTGCACTGTCAACTGATCTGTCTTCAGCCAATCAGAGCGCTTGCTAATGAAAAGTGGGTGGTGATGTTCATCTTGGAGCATAATTTACAGAAATGCTTAAAAAAGTGAAGCAAAATGAAAACTATCCTCATTGTTTGGTCTGAACTGCTACAGAAGCCTGAAATAAACACATATATGATAAAGATACATCAAAATGGTGTATTTTTGTAGAAGTTGTGGAAGATGAGGTATCACATGACCTGAAATATGGATGTATTCATGCTAAAATCACCTTGTGCAGCTGTATTCGTTTACTTTGAGCTTCAGCTTTCATGCTGTGTTTGAGAAAGTGCTTACTCGGCCTTAAAATACACCCGAACCGTTTCCTAAAAACAACGTGATGCCACTCGCCGTCTGAAAGCTCCGTGGATAATTCATGGCCTCCCTCTCAGCGAATCACACCGGTCATATCAACGAGCTGGGCTGTGGCGTAAACACACCCGGCGCACACGTGCAGAAACACACACGACTCCGACGGCGTGCTGAACATCATTTACCCAGAATGCTCCCCACCGCCCTGAACGCCAGACGCACAGCTGGACGGGCTGATTGTTTCAGGCGGGGGAGGGTCTTTGATGGTGGTGGACATCTGTTAGAGGATCCATGGATCCACCTGATGGATCTGGATCAGGGTTTGATCTGCTCATATTTACACCTGCAAATACGCAACTGGAGGTTTTAGTCCAGGAATCTCAACTCATCTGATTCATTCATTCATTAACATGAGCGTTAATACTGGGTGTTTTTGGTTTATTCCATTTAATTACAATATTATGGTTGAAACCAGAGTTTATCACAACCAAGACTTTTCATCATGTTGATGATTTTATTCATTATTTTGTTCATTTTCATTTATTGTATTGATGATTTTGTAATAGCAATAAATACAAACATGCACTATATACATATATGTACATAACAACTATGGAATATAGAATAAATATGCAAATAAAAAAGAACTTTGCATGAGTATAAAAACTATGGTTCTCTGATTTAAAAAAACGAGCGGAACTGGTAGAAGGCTGACTTTGTGGATGTTTGGTTCATGAATGAGTGGATCTGTGTTCCCATATGACTGTGTGACAGTGTGTTGTGTTAGTGTTTGTGTAGATATGTGTGTGTTTCAGGACTGACTCATCTCAGCAGGAAACAGGAAGAGGAAACGGGCGCCGCAGAGCCCCCCGGTCGCCCTGTTTTCTGCATGTGTTTACTGTGTGGATGTGGATTCAGGTTCAGGTGGAACGGTGCGTTCACTGACCCAGTGTAGATACAGTGTCTGCCAGTGGGTTGTGTGTCTTCAATACTGGACTGAACAAACCCGTCATGACCTGTGTGTAATGTGTGTGTGAATGACAGGAGTGGACTTCCCCCAGATTTCCTGAGCCGGTCTCATTGGACCCAGTCTTCCTGTGACCGGGTCCTGGTCTGTGGAAGTGGGTTTAATACTGTGGATGTGGACAGTAGAACCAGTGGGATCAGTCAATACTGAATTAGCCTCTAACGTTATCAATAATTGGCTAATTAATGTCTTAATCCAGACATGAAATAGATAATTTAACCATTTTCAGTTCAATTATTTCTAAATTATTTGTAAATATAAGATGTAAGACACACTTTAAGGTTCATTTTGTGAATTATTTGTATTTTAATAATAGTTAAATTACTACGTTCAGTTTTTGTTCTGTTATTTTGTTGATTATTTTGTTAATTTTATTCATGTTGTATTTTCTGAACATTTTTTATTTAGAATATTTAGTGTATTTTTTGGTAATTTTTGTTAGTTTTTATTATTATTTTTACATTTTTTATTCATATTGTTCAATGTTTTGTTCTTTTTGTTGAATATTTTGTTCACTTTTTGCTCATTTTCATGGATTTTTTTGTATTTACTCAATTCCTTTCAATATTTTGTTCATTTTGTTAATTATTTTGTTCATGTTATGACCATTTCTATTGATTTTTTTGGATTATTTTCTTTTTTGTTAATTTGGTTGATTATATTTGGGTAATTTTTATTACTTTTGTTCATCTTCTTTTTATTCAAATGTTTTGTTCATTTTGTCATTTCTTCATTTTGTTGATTATTAGTAAATTTTCTCATTGTTTTATGCATTTTGTTAATTATTTATTGCTGAATTAGTTTAGTTTGACTGGGAATCACAACAGTTTTCATCATTCTTACTGAATTTTCGTACCGTTTTTATTTCGAGTGGCAGAAGCAGAAAACACCAATCAGTGCGAAGTGTCATTTATGATAATTTTCTAATGTTTTATGGAACAAACAGAAACTGAACTGATTGAAAACCCGTTGACAGACTAATTGACAGACAGTTCTGGGTTGCGGCGGCTCTAGTTGTCATTCTGTGACAGAGATGGAGGTGAACCGACGTTGAATAGTGAAAGTGAAATGGAAAACGTTCAATGTGCGGACGCCTGTGGGAGTCTGTAAATGCATCGTGTACATCCTTCCCTCATACTGGTTCAGAGGCGTCTCCCATTGAGTCTGTAATAAAAACCACTGCAGGTATTGCCTCTACCGCTGGGGTTCCCAAACTGAGGGCGGGGACCCAACATGGGTCACGGAGCTGTTTTTGATCAGGTCGCCAAACAGTAAACGGTAAAACCCATAACAAAGACATGACGTGAATATATTTGTGTGCTTCAAACTGAAGAACAGTGTTTGGAGGAGTTTATAACCTCAAAAAAATATATATATATGAGGAGATAAAAATATATAATATATAAATACATATATTAATAGAGAAAATGTGCAAAAAGCTATAATAATAGGAGAATGAGGGTTGATAGTATCACAAAATATTGATCTCCATCACTGAAGTGATGTATTTTAACATAAACTTTTCTATTGTTTGCAAATAATTCTCTAATCGGCTCATTTTTTACAGTGTAATCTGCAGTTAATTCGTTGTAGTTTGGTGTTCCTGTAGTTTTCGGTAGGTTTCAGAGCTGTTGTCCACTGACTCAGGGTGTTTCCAGGTCTTGAGGTTACCCGGTCGTGTATGTGCGGTCCTCTGCTGAGTCCGGGACCAGCTGTAGACCACATCCAACTAAACCCCCATGGTCAGGATCAAACACTACAAAGAGTGAAGTGCAGGTCTACGGATCAGCCCCCCCCACCTCTATTCAATGTCCTACTTTCAGACTGATTCCTTCTTACTACTGGGGGAAGACCTCCAGTGGATCTCCGAGGGGCGATGATACAGAATAAGGTTAGACTGATGGATTGGTTTGTGGAGCTTATTCTGCCCTTTATATAAAATCTTACAACATCCAGACGTTTTTTTTTTTTTATTTCACCAGCTGAGCTCAGTATGTCTTCTATATCTGAACTCTGCAATTTTTCAACTAATTGTGTTTGTTTGTGGACTTTTGGTCCCTCTTGCATCATAATGCGGGGGATGAAACGTTCATCTGTCATCTTCAGGTCTGGTACCAACCTTCAGGTGGATGCTAGTGATGGTGCAGAAGAACAAATGCATGTGTGGAAGTAAACGGCATTATTAAAATGACAAGATCCATAAAAAAGGAAACCATACGTGTCGTCAAATCTTACATTTTGAGGATATGGTTGAGGGTCGGAGGTTGTTGTTCGTTCATGTAGCGACGAAGACTCACAGAACAATAATATATAGACAGAAGGAGGGAAAATTTCAATTTGAGATGGAAATATTCATTCATTTGTTTATTCATTTTCTTTTTTGTTCCGTGGACTTCAAAACATTACGGCTACATTCAGACTGCAGGTGAATGTGGCCCCAGTCTGATGTTTTTGCCCATATGTGACCTGTATCTGATCTGTTACAGACAGTCTGAACAGCACCAATCCAACCCAGGACACTTTCATATGTGGTCCTAAATACGATACGTGTCTGATATTTTTCAACGCGACTTCAGTCTGTACGGCCAGGTCGCATTTATCCGACCTTTACGTCATTGAAATGCGACAAACGTCCCAGGAGGAGGAGGAGCGGCGGAAAAACAGATTTCCTTCCGTAAACACAGTGCGCGCCTGCGTCAGGACCTCTTTTGCGCATGCGGGTCGCTTCAGGGTCGCATTCAGTTCATACTCAAAACTGACAGAAGTGGCATTTAATGTGTAATATGAACGAGCACGCAAAAAAAATCAGATTTCACCAAAAAAATCGGAACTGTGCGTTAAGACCTGCTGTGTGAATGTAGCCTTAGAAAGTGAAAAGTTCGGTTTCACACCTGATCTGATGTTATAGAAGAACAGAATAAATGCAGGTGAAGGTCTGACACCCTGCTGTGGACGTTGGAGGGTCATTACAGGGTTCTTCAGCCTGATCATGTCGTAGCAGTCCTTCCACCTTCACCCAGGACCAGCGCGGTTCCTTCACGCTTTTAGAGGTGAATCTGTCAAACCCAGTCCTTCACACCCATACGTACACCAGTGCACGTGGGTCGGCGTTCTCTTCCAGATGGACGACCGTGCGCCGAGGTGGAGTGGTGTTTAGATCCTCGGCATTTATTCACCGTCTTTCGCCGGCGTTCCCTCGGGCACCTGCCGCTTTCATCTAAAAGCAGAGGAACGAGGGGATTTCATTTTCTACAACTTCAATCCCCGTGTCTGACACATCTCTTAAAAACTTTCCTCTAAATCTTTCATGAGGCGCCGGAGGCAGACGCCGTCATCTCCAACACATCTGAGGTATTCACAGTTTAGGTTCTGATCTTCGACGGTTCTGGTGGAATATAAAGATCCTGCAGGTTCCAGTCTGAGGACTCTATGTGTGTCAGAGATGCCTTTTCCAGATGCTCCATGAGGGGGGGGTTGGGTTTTTTTTTCTTCTGTATGGCTTCCCAGAGGTGGAGGTGGAGTGGGCGGATGCGCTGTCAGTCAAAGTGTGGGCGATTCCAAAAGCTAATCTCCATCCTCTGCACCCGGAGCGCTCCGAAAAATCCAATCCCGCTTCAATACGGCGGCTGTTCCCACTTACATAACAGCCAGAAATAAACAGTTCAGCTGAAATCACATGGAGTTTATGGCAGAGAATGAAGTTTCAGGGATTCACCCAGGGCTTGGATCTGGATCAGGTTCATCTAATGAGGAACACTGCAGAATTAGGTGGATGTTTAATCAAGAGGAGCTGGTCCAGGGTCAGTGAGAGACATAATCCACCGTAGTTCGCCTTTGATTATGTGTTTTCACTTAAATGTAAAAAGTCTGCGTCCTGTTTTTTCAGGCAGATTTTAAAGTTATATAAAAATACATTTATATTTTATGACCTATTTTTGATGATATATGTTGTCTTTGTTTTTGTCATTTTTTTGTTTCAGTCCTAATTTTGTTCATTTTATTGATTATTTTCTGTGTTTTTTATCATTATCTTTATTTTTGTTCCCTTTGTTGATTATTTTGCTCAGTTTTGTTGATAATTCTTTTCATTATTTTTGAAAGTTTGGTTCATTTTTGTCCACCCTATTTTATTTTGGTCATTAGTTTTTGTTTTGCTGATAATTTTGCTCAGTTTGGTTCATTTTCTTATTTATTTTGTTTGGTTTTATTCATTTTGTTGGTGACTTAGTTTATTTCTTTAATGATTTTGATCATTTTCATCAAATTTGTTGATAATTCTGCTCAGTTTTGTTTATTTAGTTGATGATTTTACTTGTTTTTGTTAATTTAATTATTGATCTTATCTTGTTCTTAGGTTCAATCTTAGTTTTCACTGACTTTATTATCCTTTTCATTTCCAACACCATTGTAAGAGCAGGCATTTTTATTTCGCTAAAACAAATCAGAACATGTATACTTCCAGGTTTTCCTCTTATATGAATACATGATGCCGCTGAAGTTGAATTATTTCAGTAAAAGTGAGAACGACAGTAAAAATCATCAACAGTGTTGCAGTGCTGAGTGTGTAACTGTCGCTGGTTTCAACAGGAGCTCCTCAGGCGACACCACACTAACCCATTTACGCCGTTCAGTCGTGACAGACTATTTGTGGACGCCGTTGAAGCAGGATGTAGATGGATTGTGCATAACACAGCGTCTGAAAAGTGTCGAGTTAGCCTGGCTCTGCAGCGCTTGTTCGCCACCGGTTTTGGATTTCATCACTGCGTTCCGTGTCATGTTATGTACATCAGGGAGATTTCCAACACTTACCACAACTTACATCATGTGTCCACTTCAGCAAAAGAGGATGAAAGTGTCGCATCGGTGAGCGTTCGGAGGGCTTTTACACACTAAACCTGCCTGTTAAACACCTCTGAAGACAGAAGAAACACAAGACTTGATAAGCTTGATTCTAAAAACACAGACGCGTGGGATGAGACTGCATTGACTTTTCTGGCTTTTTACGTCTTCAACGAGTAACGCAGATGTCAGTGTGTTTAGGTTTTTCCATTTAGATTTATATGGTGGGGAGTATCTGCCTGTTATTGCTCTGGTCAACGCTGTAATCCAGCATCGACGGCAGAAGGTGATTAAAGGGCTGATATGTAAACTACGACTGTTTACCGTCAGGCATTAAGGCGCTAAATCAACTAGAAATGAGATGATGGTCATGCAGAGGAAACAAACTCATCATATGACAGTCACATACCTTCTGTCCTTTTTGTATTTTGTTGAGCTTTTACTCATTTCGTTAGTAATTTGGTTTATCTTTTATTTCTTTGCTCATTCTGTTATTTATTTGTTCAGTTACATTGATTTTGTTAATCATTTAGTTTTATTTATTTTGGTGATTAAAGTTTGCTCATTTTGTTCACATTTGGCTCATTTGTTCCTTTTTGTTCATAATATGGTGGATTTTTGATCTTTTTTTCTATTTTGGCTGCTTCCTTTTAGAGAAGTATTAGTCGTAGTATTAGTAGTAGTAGTATTAGAAGTATCTGATGGTAATAAACTGCTGCTCCTACTCCGACTCCAACTCCTCCTACTACTAATACTACTACTCGTCCTACTACTACTACTACTAATACTACTACTTGTGCTACTACTACTACTACTACTACTACTACTACTCGTCCTACTACTACTACTACTAATACTACTACTCGTCCTACTACTACTAATACTACTACTTGTGCTACTACTACTACTACTACTACTACTACTACTCGTCCTACTACTACTACTACTACTACTACTACTACTCGTCCTACTACTACTACTACTACTACTACTACTACTCCTCCTAGAGCAGATCCATCTTTTCCATCTGACTGTGTGTCCTTCACCCACATCCAAACATCGTCATCATCCTTCTACCAGTACATCCACTCTCCCTCCTCTGCACATGTCTGATGGTAATAACAATATTCATTTATACTCCTGTTCCCTTGTGTGCAGTGGTTTCTATTTCCACATGGCGGAAAAAAATAAAGCGTTGAAAAGCAGCGCCACAAAACATTCTCTGTCCTGTTCGGTCTTCCACGTCTCTGTCGATCACGTATGACATGAGCTGCTTTTACCAGAACAACACCACACGGGGAAGACAAATGCATGTGTTGCCATGGTAACGGTGAGTTTCATCCACCAGTGGCCTGAGCGGACAGAAATGAGGAAAACGTTTGTCATAATTTGTGGTTTAAGAGAGGAGGAAAAGTGGACTGTTAGCGTTGACAGAGGTCTGCGCTCATGTTGTGAGTCTGCAAACGCAGCTTGTTTGTCTGAGAGTTGTCCAATATTCTGCATCGGTGAAGATTTGTCTTAGTTTAGACCAGGGATGTCAAACTCATTTTCTTCCAGGTTCCACATTCAGCCCAATTTGATCTCACGTGGACCGGACCAGTAAAATAATAACATAATAGCCTAGCAATGAAAATTCACTATAGGTACACGTTAATATGACAAAATAACATTACATTATGCCTATAAATGACAACTCCAAATGTTTCTCTTTGTTTTAGTGCAAAACAGTAACATTAAATTATGAAAACATTTACAAACGATCCAAACAAAAAAGATGTGAATAACCTGAAAAAACTGAAATTTCTTGAGAAAAATATGTGCAATTTAAACATTATGCCTCAACATCATTTATACATGTGCATTAAGGGTTGGATCTACAAAGGCACAAAATATTTAGTATTTAGTTCTGAGAGATTTTATATAAATTTTGAAGCTGTAAATAGTGAGTTAGTTTGGTACACTTGTGTATTTTTGGTCAAGGAGGAGACTAGTGAAAACGGCAACATGATAGGACCAGTATTTTGGGAGATATTAGTAACTGTGGAATACAGTAGCCTTACAAATGCCCACAATCATAGAATTGAAGTGGGTTACCTAGCAACAGATAAACAATAGGGTCACGTTGCCATGGTGTTAAATTTCATGTTCAGAAATTGACATGCCAGCTGAGAGGTTATTCAACTGAATTTAAATGCCAGTGGAATTTACCAAGAATGTAACAGAATGAACTGAATCAGAGGGAAGTGAATTACTCCAATGTTTCCACCACATCTAGAACCCCTGGTTCCCCACAGATCAACACATTAATGGGGCGAGTCGGCTACAGCACCTGCGGGCGGGTTGTGCCGGACTGGTCCAGACCGGTCTGGACCAAAAAGTCCAGGGCTGAATGTTTGTCCCAGTCCAGCCCTGGAACGCAGCTTTAATCCAACACTTTTACACCTTAACGCTGGTGTTGGACGCTGTTACTGCCATCGCATCCATGGTGGCGGTCACGCTGAAGACATAACCTCATCCCTCCACCACCCACTCCCACTCCCACTCAGGCCGATCCTCAACACAATCGCCATTGTTTCATCACGTCGACACGACCGCCCCGCTCCCTCGCCGCCGAAACGCGATCGGGCGGTTAACAGAGGACAGAATGAAGCAAACAGGGCTGTGTGGCGTCCCAGAGGGGCGTTCCGGGTCCAGGATATAGACTCTGCTTTTAGGACTGGAGTAAAACCAAGCAGGACAGTGTATGTGTTTAGGACGGTCTCAGCTCCTTGTAGACTCATTTAGACTTGAAAGACTCCTGCAGTCGGACTGGGCTGAGCGTTGTAAACGATGCCCCCAGGCCCTCAGTGAAAATCCATATGGACATTCCTCTGCAGTGCTTTTTTCCCCTTCGTGGAGCTTTTGATGGTGCTGTGTCAGTTATGGACCCCCGCCCCTCGGGGTGAGTTGGCTCCCCCCCACCCTGTGGGACCTTTAGAGTTACACAAGGCGACGGCCGAGTGTTGAAATCAGCCACGGGGATTTACTGCTTTATCGGACGGGTAGGAGGAAACACTGCTCTGCACAAAGGCCTCAGTTGGACATGAAAAGTAAAGTTTGAGTGTTGGTTTTAGGTCCAGGGGGATGTCAACTGAAGCTTTAAGTCAATGAAATCAACTCTGAATGTCTGCAAAACATAACGCCAATATTCACCTGAACATGAGGTTGGACTGATGGAAAGGCCAAACGTTATTGTTAGAGTCATTAAATCTGTTCAATATATGTATGTTAAAAAAACAATAAAAACAAAACTTGCCGAATTAAAAAAAAAAAAAAAGGCAATTTTTTTTTTAAATTTCAAGGCACAGGTCATACATGTGATAGTATAAAAATAATAATAATAAAAGAGAATACATAAAAAAAGTCCATTCTTGTGATATTTTAAAGCAGACTGATCAATAAAATGCAGCAAATAAAAGAAAAAGACGAAAATCACTAACAAAACTGACAAAAATGATTAACTAGCTATATGAACGAAAATAAATTAAAATAAAAATGTACAAAAATATCAAGAAAATTAACAAACACGAGGAAAATTATTATCAAAATGAACAAAAATCAACCATGTCATGAAAAAAAAGTTACTACTGACCCGCATATGAACAAACTGGGCTGAATTTTACCAACAGAATGAACTGAATTTTAAGATTTTTATTCACATGTAGACGTTGACTATGCAGTTTCTTTTGTGTGTGCGTTTACTTGTTTTTCCGATAAATCCAAACATAAAATGGTAGGTTTTATTCATTACCTATAAGTCGTTGTTGTATGTTTTCGTCATGTTTTACGTGGGCGTCCCATGTGGAGGAGCAGCTGCAGGTTTCATGGGTGGACGCTGGTGCACGTGTGTTTCCTGCGGGGCGGTGGTGGGTTTGATGTGATGGGGTTTGATGTGGATCTACCTGGGCACCCATGATGCCCTTGGACTTGACCTTGAGGATTACACACGGAGCAGATTAGCAGGAAAAATGATAGTGTTATGCAACTACAACAAGCCAGGAGAGGTGTTTAATCCATGCATTCTGTCCTCAAACATGTTTTTTAGTGCGTCTTGTTGAATCTTTACCTTTACTTTCATCCACACCGGTTTAAGTCTTAATTGTCAATTTGAGGAAAAAACTCCAAATCCTCTCATTTCACCTCAACATATTCTGCTTTCTTAATCCTCCTTGTGACTGTAAAGTGAATATTTTTTGGTTTGTGGAACAAATAATACATTTGCGGGCGTCATGGTGGGCTTTAGGAGCAGTTTTTTTAATCACTGAAGGAAAAATAATATGGGTTAGGAGACAAAAGTGTAGGGTATAGATGTATAAAATGGACATGTCTTATGCATTATTGTGGCTGTTTTTGCCTTTTAAACCTTTTATTTCAGATCCATTTGGGTTGAAACCAGTACCTTTAAAGAGTTTTCTATAGTGCTTCATGTCTGTTATTTTGTTCCTTTCATTTAAACTATTTTCATCAGTAACAATGAGACATTTTCAACTTTTTTTTAACCGTTTTACTTTTGTTTTTTGATGTTCTAACTAATTTTTATACATTAAAATGATCATTATTGTTAGCATTAGCATCATTTGTGCTATATGTAGACATCATAATTATACCATTCATAGCAATTATTACTATTATTTTTTTTCTTATTTTTGTACTCTCTAACTCCTGTCCTTTTTTGATGTTTTTATTTTATTTATTTAATTAGCTATTTTAAATTTTATTAAATTTTTTCATTTTGTCATTTCTTATTGTTTTACTCTTAATTTCAGATTTTACTTTCTTGTATTTTACTGGGCATGATTAAAAGTAAGGGTTTCCCTTGATGCATTTTCCGAGGGTTTAAATAAAACAACGTATGACGTCCTTTTAAGTGGGGCGGCACCACAGCGCCCCCTATGGACCAGACAACACTGACTGCGGCCCACGTTGTGCCATTATCATCGTCAATAACCAAAGTGGGTTAAAGTTTTCTGGTCCAACACATAAATCCTCCATAACAGACTCCATAAATAATACTCCAACAACAGCTCGACGTCCTTTACTATGACTTTTCTACTTATTTAATCTGACAAATCTCCATAATTCATCCGGTCTCTGCGACATCCCTTACAGCCTTCACATCATTAAGCGTAAAGACGTCTTTTTCCTTTCTTTTCAACATTTCAACCTAACATGAACCCTCTCTGTACCATCTGATTGACTTCTAAAACTTTTTTCAAGCCCTGTTCCAGCTCCCTTAATGTTTTCTCCAAACGTCCAAAGCTCTAGAGTGTAATTTGTGTGCAGCTACAGTATGTTTCTGAGTGCATCTGTCAAAAAAAGACAAAACAGAAAACCATAGTGTGAACAGGGTTTTCAAGAGGCAGAGGATTCACTCTATAGTATTAATGCAGCGCAGCAGTGTTTGATGAGGGACGCTGTGAGGTAAATGATGCAGACAATAAAGACTGAGCAGAAAACCTGACGTGCACTGCATTACAATCAGCTATACGTCTCTATATCCACATGCTAATTATGTATTATGGTCGTTAATGAGCCGTGACGCTGATTGCCAAACATTAGCTGGTTTCTCGCTCTGAGCCAATCAGGCTTTTATTGGATCCTCTCGATGTGGTCGGAATTTTAGAGCGACTGCATCTGTTACACAGGCGCTCACAAATCCACGAATGTAGAACCCTCTATTGGGCGAGTGACTATTTCTGGTCATTTGTCCAATCCTGTGCCTCAGTGAGGTCAAGAAGCATGTTGGTTTTTATAACTATACAGTGATTCAGAGAGGTTTTATCGACATTTTGAAGCTGAAAATAGTGAATATGAGTGACTTTTGTCGGTTCATGACCTTATAACAGTTGTTTTATTGTATGTGTTTCCTTTTTTTTTTTCCCCAAGTGCTGCTGGGATGTTTTATGGCAAGAGGGAGGGAGATGACAATGTCCAGTCAAACACTAAGGTTGAAATGGTGGATTTCAGAGTATTTCAGTGAGTGTCCTATAAAGGGTTAAGCATGTAAAAGCATTTACAAGAGCACATATAATTGTAAATAATAGATATGTGCAACAACAGCAGAAAACACAGAAAAATATGAAAATATCCAGTAAATACAGAATATAGTGGTATGTGTTTCCATGCAAACTTACTGTTTTTGCTGTTTAGTCATTTCTCTTGGGTTTTTTTTTTTATTTTTTAAAGCAATTTCCCTTGTGGATCAATAAAGTTTGTCTAAGTCTTAGTTTATAGAAGGAATTTTAGGTAATAATGACAAAGAAAAAAGAATACCCTTTTAACCCTTAGATGCACAGGTGAGTCAAAATGACCCAGTGAGGTTGTTTTACTGCAATATCTTTGTTATTAAAAGTTATTATTATTTCATATTCCAGGTATTCCTCAAAAAGATGTTTTTTACATCAAGCTATTTAAATTTTTACTTTACCTTTTATAGATTTTATGAAATTGTAGTTTTTGTAGTACTACCCCAACCTTCTATAGATCTCTATCTATCTATCTATCTATCTATCTACTCTGTTTTTCAAATTTTATAAATAGAAAAAAAACCACTGTAAAACTGATAAAAAATGATGAAAAAAAAATTCAAACATGAAATCATTCTTTTGTGGATCAAAATATCGTACAAATTATTATTTTTAACATGACAAAAGTGGCATAATAACACATTTATTTTAATACGGGTCATTTTTGACCCATTTGTGGTTCAGACACTTGTGCATCTAAGGGTTAATATGTAAATGTCTGTTCTTTTTCTCATGTTTCATCTTGTGAGAAAAGTGTTTATTTCTGGTTTCATTTGGGTTTTATCAAATGTAGTCTGGAACAATAAGATGTATTGGTGTTAAAAACTTAGCGTCGTACTGTTGTTGACATCGGTGAAGAAACAAAACCAAAGTGAAAACACGATGACATTTCAGAATGTGAAGCCGCTACGAAGCGTTCCGATAAGTCCGTCTCCTGGAACTGGTGTGACCTGTGTGTTTGGTGTGGTCGACTACGCTTCAAGTGCTTCACTCCTTTTATCTCAGTATCTGAGTTGAAGCGAGAAAACCCTAGAGGAAGTGTCCACCAAACAGCTGTTTCCTACCCTGAACTGTTGTTCGGTGAAACTCATGGGTTCAAACAGTAACTCTATTACAGTGGGTGGAGTTTTAATCCAGATACTGACAGAACCGTTGGTCCTGGTGGATCCGACGAGGTCAAAGCATGACCCGAAGCACAAGTTTCTGGAGGTTTCTTCTGCCTGGGATGCTTTTTGTTGCATTCGTGTGACTAGAAACTGCATTTTTGCATCATTTGACCGTTTTATTGCAGTGTTTTGACAATATTTGCACCACATTTTCCAAACTGTGCATTCATCTGTGACGCTGCTGTGTTTTCTGTAAATTTGCCTGAGATTTCTAATGAACCAAGACTGTTTGGACCTTGTAGTGTGACTCAAAACTCGACCCGCTGCACATCGGACCACCGTTTAGCATG
Source organism: Apogon talboti (assembly GCA_037367365.1). Taxonomy (NCBI): domain Eukaryota; kingdom Metazoa; phylum Chordata; class Actinopteri; order Kurtiformes; family Apogonidae; genus Apogon; species Apogon talboti. The sequence goes on along the minus strand of JAPQRQ010000014.1, from coordinate 1,073,625 downwards.
TTTACGGTCACTTCATGTCATTACTCTGATAACACTTTAGTAGAGTTTGTGTGAAGTACGTAACAGGAATACGACGTCAGTTAATTTATCTTATTAAAAACAGAAGAGTGTTTTCGTATAATAACAAAACCATGGGAAATACAGGAGACGAAAGAGATGAAACCAGACAACAATTATGTAGAGCACATAAGAACATGAACGAAAAACATGAAACAGAAGCAAAATGCTTTTGGAGATGGACATTTAATTAAAAATGTATGGGAATCACTGCCATAGATGTACATTTTTATTGATTTTCATGTCATTTTGCATCATGTTTCTCTGTTGTGTGTATATAATTTTGCTTTTTTGCCTTTTTACACCTTGACTCATAAGCTCTACATACTGTATATAAACTCCTCCAGACAACACCATGCTTCTTCTTTACTTAGGTAAATTAGTCCACATATCATATTATTCCCATATTTTTCCGTCTGCTAATTGGCCTCTAACTAACTTAGACTAAATGTGGGAAACACATCAGTGAAGCACCATTTTTTTTTTGCTTTTACCTCTAATCTGTAGGTTTTAAATGACCTTAATTACATCTTTTCACCAGAAATTCGATAATATTTCTCTGTATTGTGCATCCTCCTGTATTCAGCCTTTTGAAAACAACGTCCTTTCACTGGACTATGTAACACATCACTATTTTTAGGCGATAATCAGTAATTTAGAGTATTAAAAAAAAGAAGCACAAGAGCTGCAGAAAAGCGCACTACAAAGCAGAGTGGTGGAAACTGGGACAGTCACTGTGTTGTGTGAAAAACCGATACAACTGCTCACTCGTGTGGGTTCGGAATTCATCACCCACTTCTGAGGAGGAGGAGGAGGAGGAGGAGGAGGAGGATGCTTCTTCGTTTGCTCAGCTTCTAAACATCTCGTGCCTTGCATCTCCAGTCCAAAACGATGGGATGTCAGGGGTTTAATGGATGCGGATAACGATGGAGACTGATGGATGCGTAGTGACGTGCACCTGCTTCCTGACAAACCCACGTCCACTGTGATCCTGTCCCTTTCATCTGTGCAGACACTTCCCTCGTGTTGCTGTAATTGCTCTGGTGCAGGTTTATTAGCCTCCATCAAAGCCCCCCCCCCACGCCTGCAGAGCCTCTGATGACCCCTGACCTCTGTTTTATCTGAACAAATGACATGTGAACTGTACATCTATGAAGTCAGTGATGGATCTGTGTTTGTTCTGACACAGAGGAAGTTATTAACCCTTTAGGTGCTTTTTTCAGAAAGTATTCAATTTTATACTACAAAACGGAATACTGAATATTCAAAATTGAATATGATCAAAATTTCAAGAAGCTGCATCTTGGACGTGTTTAGAGATAAAGTCATACTGTAACTGAGAAAATGGCTATGACCCAAAGTTTAGAATGGGAGTAGATGTACTCATCTAATGTGCATATTGTGACATCACAGGGCGGATTACGTAACTTAGTAAAATTGAACTTTAAAAATATTTACATGGACGTTTTCTTTGTGTTTTTGGCTTTTGTCGTCTTATCTTTTAAATAAATGAACTTAAACAGTAATAGAAAGTAAAATGCAGTAAGTTTTAGTCTATTTTTATCCAAACAGCAGAGTAGACAAATCTGTCCTTATCTATTAAAACTACAACTAAATCCACTTTACTTCCTTACTAAACCAGCTGAGGACCACGCCTTTAAACTGGATTTACTACTTCACTTTGAATAGAAACATGTCCTGAAATAGTGTTAGGATTGAAGGGGCACATGTCCGCCATCTGTTGGTGGGAGGTGGGAACAAGATTCGACGACTATCTGGAGTTAAAGGAGTTATGGTCTGTTTCATTCAGTTATGTTGATCGTTGCAATATTGAGACTTTGGCGCTGAAAGGGTTAAGCATCTCAGGTCAGGTGTATTCATGTAGTTGGATATTTATAAAAACACACATTTCCTAAACTCAGTTTCAATACTAACGCAGTACAAACCAGATCATTTTTGGAAGAGTTTTCTTCCTTTCTTACTTTTTTCTCTGAGTCGTGGTTTCACATCCTAAAGAACACTCCTGCATTCATGTGACGGCGACACCATAGTTTATTTTTACATGTTGCATAATGCAGCTCTCTTTTTTCCCCCTCTATGTCGTACAGATGTAATCATTGATATTTTTGCTTTGCTGACTGATGAGTTTTTTGGCCTCTTGGAATAAAACCCTGTCATTTCCTGTGCCGTCCTTCCATGTGACATGCTTTTTTCTATTATTTCTACAACGGCGTCCAATGGCTGGAATACGGGACGTGAGCGTTCAGAAAGTCGCCGTGCAGATGGTCAGTTTTGTTACAGGGAATGCATGTGACTCATGTGTTCACTGAAGCCAAAAAGTACAACATCACGACTCGACTCATCCCCAAAAAAACACCCGCTGGCTCAAACTGGAAGACGTCCAGAGCTGTCCAGAGAACGCCATCGACTCGAATAAAATGTGTTTGGATTCAGAACCAGAACGAGGTCCAAGTCTGAATCACATCCATTTATGTCTGCAGCACTGACATTGACTCACACTATTATATACACTATGTGGACAAAAGTATGTGGACACGTGGAATTCAGGTGTTTCTTTTCTAACAGGGATCTATGATACAAAACAATAATGACAAATGTCAGAATATAGTTTTATATTGGGGTAAATATCATATAAGGAAATATTGATGTTTATAAACCATATGGACAAAAGTATTGGGACACATCATGTACAGCTGTGAGATGTCCTGTTGATGCTGATTTGAGATAAAAACATCAATATTCCCTTAAAGTTTAATGGGAGATTTTTCTTCCTCAGTGAGATGTGAAGAAAGTAGATGGTTAGTTGTGGTAGAAAATTG
>JAPQRQ010000014.1:1049629-1059831 GCA_037367365.1 Apogon talboti | reverse complement strand
TGATGACCATGAAAAGATGAATAACTGTATTTTACACCAATTATTGACATGTATTGATAGGATTAGTGGTTTAGAAGTTATTAAACAGTTTAGATCAGTAGATGTGTTGGTCTCCAGTGGCTGTTTGGGTCTTTGAGGGTTAATCCGACTGTAAAATTTCATGATAAAAGCAGGATTTAATTAAGATGAGTCATTATTGGTACGACCTTAGCTTTAAAGACGTATAATAAGTGTTAAAAGATGCTTTCAACACACTGACCGACATAATGAAACCATTAAACCACATATCTATATGTATTTAAGAAAGATCCTAATCGGACCTTTCAACTCAGCGATAAAATGAACAAAAAAACCTGACTGACACGTCGACAAACACCGTCTCGTTCCTTACAAATTGGTAGCTAGGCGATGTCTTCTTCTGAGCTTAAGTCTGGGCGTCCACTGGGACAGCCTCTGTAGAACGCCAATTTCCTTTTCTGTTTTCTTTCAATGGAAACGATGAGCTGCTGCGCTTCCCTGACAGCGCTGTGAGCCTGGCGTGTTTTCAGCTTTCAGAGCCCAGCGCCCAGAGTTCAAAACCGCAACTCGGAAGGGCGGGAAGGGGGCCTTGGAAAATAAAAACAAAAAACAAAAAAAAAAAACAAACATCAAGAAAAACGAGTGTACATACGAGCTGAAATAGAGGCTAATGGAACGATAGTTGAAGTGGGTAATGGTGGATGATGGCTCGCCCACTCGTTTCCCGGGTTGGTGCACGCCGCCTGACGCCCAGCAGTTATATGGCACCGTTCGACGCCATCTCCTTCATGCTCTTCGTCTTTGTTTTGTCTGTCAGTTCCGCCGCCCTCAAACCCCTCTCAGCCTTTGTGTCGTCTCTCTCTGAAGCATCCGTCTTTCATTCTGCGTCTCTTTGCCTCCATCTGTCTCTCTACATCCTGCCTTGTTCAGCTTCTGCCCCTTTCGCGTCCTCCTGTTTTTCTTCCTCGATTTGTTTACCCACCGCTGTTGTATTTTCCGTCTCAAATGCGTTTTCTTTTTCCCCCCCTCTCCTGTTCTTCATTGCAGTGGTCCTATGGATTCTACCTCACTCACAACCAGGGTCAGACCGGCTTTGAATTCTTCTTCAAGACCAAAGAGCTGAAAAAGAAGTGGCTGGAGCAGTTTGGCATGGCCATGTGAGTGTGCATTGTACCAGTGTGTGTTCATGCGTGACAAGAATTGATAACAGCGTGTATGCTTCGGCTGCATTTTCCCTCGGCATCAAAGCGCACACGGCTCATCCTGTTCTTCAAGTCGGGCCATGTGATGATTTAGACTCAAAGATGAGCAGGAGATGACCCACTTTAATTAAAATTCCGGCGCCGGGCTTTAAAGACGCGCAAAGAAACACAACTTCAGCACCGAATGCATGGAGTCAAACCTCTACCAAAGCCTGATCAGTGAACGGAATGACGAAAGATCATAAAAACGAGAGTCTCAGAGCCTCACAACAACTAATGCAACTCGCTGAAGTAAAAAAAAAAAAAAAAAACCTGTGCAAAAAGGTGTAAAAAGAAGAAACATTGTAGCACTAGAAGGTGGTTTGAAGATATGGACGAGTGCTGTTGTTTTAACCGAGCCTGTTTGATCTACAGTAGGGGTCCACAACTCAATTTCCTCATTTTAAACCATGAAATAAAGCTGCAGTTCAATACAATTAGTGCCACTTTATTCATTAGGGCCAAGAAGAAGAAGGAGAAGGAGAAGAGGTGTTCAGGAAATTATCTTATGGACCGAGTTATGAAATGTCTTCAACATCGAGAACAGAACTTGAGCGCAGTAGCGTTACGTTTTTGCACTTTAACAGGGGTGTCTGACTCATTTTAGTTCAGGGCCCAGATTCAGCCTGATATAACCTCAAGTGGACCGGACCAGTACAACAATAACAGTCAAAGTAGTGTCATAAGGTGAAATTACATTATCGAAATATTTACATTTACAAACTATCCTGATGTGAATGTGAATAACATGAGCAGCCTGAAATTTCTTTAAAAAAATAGGTGCCATTATAACAATGTTCTGCCTCAGTTCATTATTTCCACATGTACATTACAACTCAGAGATCACAGTGGATCTACAAATACACCAAACATTTAGTAACAGGCAGAATATTGGTCCAACTGCACTTTTCAAGACGTTTCAGGTTGTAAATATTTGTTCAGGTTATTCACATTTTTTGTGAAAGGCTGGTTCATATAATTTCACTTTTTTACACTAAAACAAAGAGGAGACATTTGGAGTTGTCATTATTTATAGGTTATTATGATAGTATTTTATTGGTCTGACCCACTTGAGACCAAAGTAGGGCTTTATATGTCCCCTAAACTAAAATTGATTATTATCTTCAGTGTAATTCATCCCAGGGGCCAGACTGGACCCGTTGGTGGGCTGGTTTTGGCCCCCGGGCCATATGTTTGACATCGACAAGATAGAACATTAATAATAGACAAGTAGTGTAATATAGACGGGTAGAGCATCAATGTGATCTATATCCCCTGTTCACAAACCCCTCAAATGATCCGTTAAACAGTCAACCACAGCGCTGTCATCTCTTCATTTCCCACAAAACCACCGTCAAGAAGGAAAACACTCAAGTTCTGCAGCTTCTCTTTTAATCAGACGTGTTATTGGATTAGTTTGACGCTTTGGCGACATTGCCAGTCAGCAAAGAGCAGTGGGACTCTGACAAAGTGTGATTATATAAGAATTACACAAAATATAATACTATAGAAATCTGTGAACTTGTGTCTTTGATCCACCCTGACAAACAGGAAGTGGTTAAATAGAACACCCAACCTGCAGGTATGGGGACGCTCTGACCCGGCCATCACTGAGCCCGTCTACATGCACACCAATACTCCGACCATTATCCGATTTCTGGAGTTATCAGATCATTCAATGTAAACAGGATAATCTGATCAGCTTTATCCGATAATGGCAGTAATCTGATTATGAGAAATTGGATTAACACACCTAGATATCTCTCCAATACTCCGATGTCTTCGCGCATCAAGTTAATATGATTTATTTCGTTTATTTATTTTTTTTTTTACATCTGTGCATGGGTAAATAAATAAATACATAAATTCTGTATAAACAGAAGTTACACTGAGACAACATGAGCCTAAGGAAAAAGGTAAACAATGAAATGAAATGAAGGACAGCAGACACATGTGACCTGTTTTGTAGTCTTATTAGCTCCCACATTAGGACAGCTAACGCTGACACCATAGGCGTTACCATGACAACAAGACAAGACCGGATGTTTTGAAAATAACAGGAAGTGTGCGCCTTACGTCATAACGTAAGTACATACTCCAAAAGAAATCAAATAAAAGACTGAAACATGTAAAGCAGTGTTTTTTCGATTATCGCAGTTCTGAAGTGTACGCAAATGCGTCGCATCTGATTACAGCATTTTTATGGTCATGTAAACTGACTCACTGTTACAATATAGTTACGCAGTTCCTTAGGTTGCTCATTTTGCTTTAGCTTCGAAGACTAAATGTCCACTTGCTGCCTATTATATCCCACCCAGTGAAAGGTCGCATTGTAATGAAATAATCAACATCATTCACACTGCTCCTGCCACTGGTCAGAATGCTATGACTGATGGGTATAAGATCTATGTAGTGTCTCTGAAAAGCCGAGGAACTCTACTTTAGGCATCTGGGAACAATTAGTGGTTTAAAACGTATTGAACATTTTGGTGAAACCGCCACAGATGGTGGTCTTTGTCTTTGGGGGTTAACGGCAAAGTGTGGGAACTTCAGTCTTGAAAGTCAGGAAAAGACTTTAGAAGAAGTTCTATTGTTTTGCAGAGTTTTAGAATTCAAGTGGCTGCTTCTCTGCGCTACTTCGACCACCAGTGTATAAAGTTGCATCGGACGATTTTAAAAGCTCCCGGCAGACACAGGAAAAAGAGGAAGTATAATAGACCTCCAACTCCAGTCTCAAAGTCGAGCAGAAAAAACACCATGAGGGAGTCCACCAGGAGCAGGAGACGCCACAGTAACACATTCAGCACCATTAACTGTGAACTGTCCTTTATGAAACAATAACGCGTGATAAAATGCAGACTTGTATTGGACCTGTCCTGTAGATAGTATGCAGTTCCTAGTTGACCCTTTAACAACGGCAGTCTCACCGGTGCTACATGTTGCACTTTACAGCATTCAACTCCTGCTCTGTTTACATGATCCACAAAATTCAAATGGCATCAGAAAGCTGAGATCCTGAGCTTTCCGACACTATATAACGCTTTACGGCAGCAGTGTGGTACTCTATTACAAGTAGAAAGGAATCTTCCTCATAGGCAAAAAAAAAAAAACGCCTGGAAATAGCAAAAAATATGAATCCATAATATGGATACTGAATGTTCAGGACCAAAAAGCATGTTCGAGCAGATGAAAAATAATTGAAAGTTTATTTCTGAAATCTTAAAAAGGTTCATGATGGACATTTACAACTGTTTCTGATAATAAATATGCTAAAAACTTCAAGTGTTTTTTTTTGTTACTAAAACTCACTGTTTTAAGCATTTATTATTCATAATAATGATAATTAATGCCCATATATTGAAAATTAAGTGCAAAGGTGCAAAAAAACATGGTAAAAAAGACATTTTCTGACACTTTTATTGCTAAGAAAACATGAAGACACCTCGGCGGCCTCTTACAATGACAGTCTTAAATCAGCCCTTTCAAAAAGCACATATATTTCTTGACCTCAGAGCAAACCATTGAAGATTTCTTTTTGACACAACCTTCATCTTTGGTTTTTTTCTTCCAATCCACCTGCGGTTTTCCACTTTTCCTGCAATACAGCTTTGTTGTGAGCGATTATTGCTGTATGTATTTAGCAATTTATGTAAAGTGTCATCATCATTCAAGCGTGTTGGCAATCCACGCCAAGACAGACCTCTTAGACTGACAGAAACAGACCGCCGTGCTACAGGCCAACTCGGATGAATCCTCTTTTCTTTTGCGTCTTTCTGTCTTCGAGTCGAACACACACATCCATTCGTGTCCCAAGGGGCTGAGAACACTCCTATGTTCACTTGAAGCAGACCTTGCCTGTCTACTTGCAATTCTCTCCTCCTCACTTCAAAGAACTGTATCAGTGGAACGTTACTGTATGGGAGACTCTGTCGGCAGCAATTATAAGGAAAAAAAGAGAAAAAATACACTTTGAAATGGACGGTTTCTTTAAAGTGCAAAACTGGAGACAAACAAAGTACGCAACAAGAAAACTAATTTACATTAATTGTCTTTCTCGTAGGTTTAATTGGTTTTACATAACAGGAATATGCAGAGAATGCTGCAAACACCTCTGTATTTACCTGTGTGTTAAGTTCTCTTTCAAAAATTATACGTTTAAGAGACTAAATGTGCTGAATGTTACATACTTTCATAAGATGAATGAGGAAACAAATGACAAAAGTGATGGATGGGTCATATTTTCAACATATGATAGGATGCACTGATATATCAGCTGATATCAGGTGAATAAGAGGTCTTTACACCAACATTTATTTCTTTTTAAATATATATTTGCATGTTTGACTGTCTGATGCAGCCACACCTTCTGAAACACAAAGAAGATTTGTCTGAAAATATTTCACAATAATATTTTAGATTGTGTAAAATTTTAAAGGTGTCAAAAACGTTTTTTCCTCACTAATGTAAGTACAATTCTTTCAGAACAGAAGGAGCCAGAAAATTGTGCAAGTAACTCAGTTTAGGGCAGGGATGTCAAACATAAGGCCCGCGGACCAAAACCGGCCAGTCGGAGGGTCCAATCCGGACCGTGGGATGAATTTGTGAAATGCAAAAATATCAAAATCATTTTAGTTCAGGTTCTACATTCACACCAATATGATCTAAAGTGGATCAGAGCAGTAAAATAATAAAATTAACCTATAAATAACGACAACCACAAATTTTTAGTGTTAAAAAATGTTAAATTAAAATGTTTACATTTATAAACTATTCTTTAACAATAAAATGTGAATAACATGAACATGAAATGTCCTTAGAGACATAAATGCAACTTTAATAATATTCTGCCTGTTCCAAAATGTTTTGTGTATTTGTTGTAATGTAAAAGTGTTGTTGTTACTTTTCTTAAGAAATTTCAGGTTTTCATGTTTTTCACAGGTTTTTAAAGGATAGTTTTGTAGATAATAAGTTTGGAAACAGCTTCATCATGTAATTTTACTATTTCCACTGTTATTATTCTACTGGTCTGGCCCACTTTAGATCATATTCGCCTGTATGTGGAAATGAAATAAGTTTGACATACCTGGTTTGGTCTTCACAGGCGCTACATGCATATTTTAATTCCACGCTCCGTCTCCTATTTAGATCCAACATTCGTCCAGAAAACGCCACCAACAACCACCATGAGTTTCGCATGCACACCTTTGAAAGAATCACCTCCTGCAACTCCTGCCACATGCTGCTGAGGTAAGAGATTCTTATTCACACCCAGAAAGAAGCACAAAAAACTCAGAAAAGACTATTATTGAACATAAAGACTGAGGACGACTGTCACGGCGGCGCTGAAAGGCCTCCACTCCTCCTGGTCCTCTCCGGCGAACCCGAACAATCTATTCGTCACTTGGCCTTCACTTCTCTCTCTCTTTAGCCTCACATGTGCCTCAGTTACACAAAGTTCCTTTAGAATTTCCTGAATGGTATCGTCACCCGGAGGACTGAGCCTCGTGGTTTTTCTCAGCGGGAACAACCGAGCGGTTTCACCTTCCAAGGAAAGTGAAGAAAACGTCTGTCACACTTGAACACTTCTTCAAGGCGGCGAATGAGGGAAGAGGACGCGATTACTGCAGTGAATGTACAGAGCCAGGCCTCAGTCCATCAACACCTTCTGAAAAATACATTATTACACTATTATTTAACCCATAAAGACCCAGTGGTAGTTTTGTGGCAGCTCTCAAATACATTTTACTCTAGATTTCACATTTATTAAATGGTTTTTCACCATTTATTATAATATTATCCTGTGTATTTTGTGTGTTTTTTTGATGAAAATCATGCGTTTTCCTGTTTTTAATTCATTGATCATGTAGATGTTCATAGAAGCTCAGATTAAAGTTGAGGGTTATTCTATCAAAAACACAGAAAACTGAAGAAAAACTGACTTTTTCAGCATATATAAGAAAAACATTTGGAAGTCGCCGCTGGAATATTTCTTTAAAGGTCAAAGCAGAGAAAACTGAAGAAAAAGTGACTTGGTTTATATTCAGTTAATGATATACTTTGATAAACCCAGTGTGTCCATCCACTGTCATTGATCCAACTCCATGGGTTTTACTGGTGAATCAATGTTGTAGAAATTGACAGTGTTTCCACGGTAACTACAGAGCCTCTGAACGTTCAAATGTCATATCTGATGACCATGAAAAGATGATAAACTGTATGTTACATCAATTATTTACATGTATTGATCGGATTAGTGGATCAGAAGTTCTTATTATTTCAGATCAGTAGGTGGTTTTGGTTGCCAGTTGCTGTTTGGGTCTGTATGGGTTAAGACGTTACTTTGATCATTTCCCCAGGTTGTTTTTTTTAGCATTGAAAATGAAATAATTACAGTATAACCCCCAGGTCTGGTTCATCATAGCTATTGTAACGTCGCTCTTTGTTTTGAAGGAGTAGCAGAAGAACATTTGATTAATCTGAAAAGACTGAGACAGAAACTCGGCGTCTCATCTAATATCAAATAACTCGGAGAATTGGAGAAGCTAACGAGGTCAAGTGCTTCTCCTTGATTTTTAATTATCTGCCATTGTGCTGTAAAACAGCAAAAAAAGGTTATGGAATGTCAGATCTCGTATAGCGACAGTGTCTAGTGTATGATACCGCTGTTCTGAAGATTATGAGTCTTGTAAAACAGTGAACTCCGCCTGAACACCCATAATCCTCTATGATAATACCTACAAGAGCTCCAACTCTGCAGAGGCATCAGGACATTGAACGCAACATGTACCGCATGCACAATACATTCTACAAAGTATGCAAGTTAATATTAGTCATTAGGGTCTTTTCTTATTACTGTGGTTACAATATTACAGGAAAAAAAACAATAATAATAATCTTGAAAGAGCTGTATTAAGTAATTGACAATTGATTTTTGGCTTTTGTCAAGTAAAAAAAAGACAAACTTCTCTCATTCCAGTCTCTTAAATGTACATATTTTCTAGTTTCCTTCCTCCTGAATGATAATGCACTCAATATATTCGCATTTTGGTGTTTTTAAGGCTCTAGGAAACACCTTTTCACCACATAGAAACACAATTCTGACCTAACATTGGAAAAAACATGACCTGACAGCAGTCAATGACAACATGTACAATAGCTCCAAATCTGCAGAGGCATCAGGACATTGAATGCAACATGTACCGCATGCACAATACAGTTTATGAAGTAAGTAGGTTAATATTAGTCATTGGGAACTTTTATCATTATTAGTGCAGTTACAGTCTGAGAGGAAAAATGGAGTAAATAGTTTAATATAATGATACTGTTGCAAATAGAGCTGCAACAAGCAATTGATAATCTTTGAATTTGGGATGTTTTCAAGTTAAACAAGTCAAAATTCTCAGCTTCCAGTCTATTGAATGTGAATATTTACAGATTTATTTCCTCCTGTATGATTAAATATATTTGCATTTTGGGTCCAACGAAATGTTTTTAAGGCTCTGGGAAACACTTTTTCACTACAGAGAGGCAAAGTCATGACATAACACTGGAAAAAATATGACTAACCCAGTGGCAGTCAAGGATTTTGATTGTGATTGAATTGTGCCACCACTGGTACATATGCTTTTCTACTTAAAACATCATTTCACAAGTCAAGGAAGTCAGCTTTTTGTAAACATGGTAAAGACACATGAAGTTTAGTGTTTAACAGCTCAGTGGACTGCATCTCTAGTGGTACGTATGTGTCACCAACACTAAAACGGCTGTTAGCATGACATATTTCACCAAAATCTTTGACAGCGAGATGAAAAAGTATTAAAGAGGTGAAAATGCATCCTTTCTGATACTTCAACAGTTTTACAACAAACTCACACTTTATTTACTTGCAAATTTATCTTTGAACTGACAAACATCATATGTGTAAATGATGGAATAATTCAACCAGTATAAAAGAAATTACTTGTTTCTCACCATTGACTGCAATTCAGTTTTTCCCAACCTTAGGTCCCATGGGACACTGGAAGGGGGCGGGACTTTAGCTCCCTATTCTCTAACATTTAATAGACCAAATAATTAATCAACAGTAAAAGATGCTCCTCAGTTGCAGGTGTAGTTGTGAGCCTCCACGCTGCTAAACAGTAACATCAGCGGCTCCAGCTGTTTCGAAGCCCAAAATGAATACTGATCACCTGCCCTAGAATAAAAACCAGGTGCAGATGCAGAACGTGACATTTACACATTTCTTACCTTTAATTCACAAAGCTTGCACCTTTGAAAATCTCAAAAGCTCCACACGAGGAAACGACCCACAAAACTGGCAACACAAAATGCTTCCGTTTATCTCAAAAAGGTCCAAAAAATACCCACAAAGTCCAATAAAAAAAACCTCCACTCTGCCTTCACCGTCGCTTATTGTTAAGGTTACTGTCCGAGACTCCGGGTGCTTCTGAAAAGTCCAAAACTCCATTCATCCACATGGGTCATATCTGATGAGCATGACAAGACGACAAACTGCATTTTACACCAATTACTGACATGTATTAATAGGATTAGTGGATCAACAGGTATTAAACATTTCTATCAGTAGATGTTTGGGTCTTTATGGGTTAAAAAGTCTCTATTCATCCTTACAGCTCTAGTTCTTGATGTGGACAGCCTTTTACTTTCCGGAACAGTCCTATACCATTTATATAAATCCACTTCTGCTGACTCCTTGCCTCCGATGCAGCCCCCACACCCTCAATTTCAACAATGTCTCGACTAGTTTCAAGTGCTAGAAAATAACTTACTTTGTCAGCTGACAACCTTTGTACACTGGCTGTCTACCACATCTGTTTTGGCTTTGGGGAGAGATTGAATTCTCGCTGTCATCGTAGCACTGCTGAATTGGTTAAGGTGAGCGGCTCCGAAAGGGGGGGGGGGGGGGGAATTTTAAGGGTTACA
>JAPQRQ010000014.1:994965-1011006 GCA_037367365.1 Apogon talboti | reverse complement strand
CCCATTGCTCTGCGGCCTGTCTTTTGTACCTCCTGCCGGCTACAGCTTTGTACCTCCTTCCTCTGCCCCGTTCTGGTCAGGTACAGGTATCGCTTCTGTCTCCGTCTGTCCTCCTTCTACAGCCTCCCTCTTTTCCACCAACGTTCTCAGGGACTTTTATTACCAGGAACTTATTTACCTGGATAAAAGAATTCCAGGCAATCTGCGTGCTTTGTGTTTCCACAGCACCTCAAAATTTATTCAAATGAGGCTGTTCATTTTTGTGCATTTACCAAATAAACTCTTCCATGTGTTCTGATTTGCACTCGTAGGAGTAAATACGTTCATGCATTTTTTTTTTCAAATCATCAAAACATGTAAAGCTTGTGGAAATGGAATATACAAGTTTGCAGCCGCTCACTGGTTTCAGTGGGTGAATGTAAATGTGGAACGCTGCAAGTGAGCTCCACCAATCAGTGTTCTTCACCACAAAGTTACCGCCCCCTCTTCCAGGAACTTTTCTTTTCCCAGGAAAGGTTTCTGGTTGAGGAAAATTTTTTTCAGTGGAAACGTGTCAAAAGTTCCTGCTAAAGTAATCGATTGTGCGTTTGGAAAAGGGGCTATTCTCGGCATTTATTTCCTTTCCTTCTTTTACGTTGATGGCTGCGTAGCGTGCATGGCTGCAGCGCGTTCGATCATCGCATAAAATAACAGATAATGCATGCATTTGTTCAGTTTTGTGTTTACATTTTTGCATGCTAACTCCAATGTGCGCAGCAAAACTTAAGAAAGAAGTGGTGTTCAGCAGTTTTTTGTTTTTTTTTTTCCTTCTAAAGGCCGGGTTCGGTGTGTGTGCTTGTGTTTCTGTCTGTCAAAATAAAGGTGAAAGTGTCCAAATACACAGAGCTCCTCTATATTAGATATTCTATCCCTACGGCCAGGTTGTAGAGGTCTGACATTCCATTTCCACCTGTCAGCTTAGCCCCCAGCCCGACCCACCAGTCAGCGTCTGGAGAGGGAGGACGAGGCGGCGTGGTGGGATGGAGCGGCCGTAACTAGCTAACCCGCTCCACGTCTGTCTGTCATAGCACCGCCGCCTCGACAGGACGTCTAGTCTCTGTCTCTCACATACACTCGGCTGTCAGAACACTCGGGCTGGACTTTGTCAGCAGCTCCAGATAGTCTAAACCAGTACTGTAAAAACAGCATTTTTCAGTAAAGTCAATCAGGGGTGTCCAACATACAGCCCGTGGAACAAAAAAGGGCCACTGATGGGTCCAATCCGGCCCTTCAGTTAACTCGTTTTAGTTCAGGGGCCACATATCACCCAATGTCATCTTCTGACTATTTGCAATTATAAAAAAAATATATATGTATATATTTGTGTTGTTTCTGTGATGCAGATCCTAAATTAAGCAGATATTTTTAATTTGATTATAGCACCTACAATAACTATGATGCAAATGAGTGATCTTGCTTATTTTCTTCACTGTTGCCACCTTTGTTGGTCATTTTGTTGTTTTTTTGGCTTATTTTGTTCATTATTTTACTGATTTTGAGTCTGTTTTGTTCATTTTTGTTTTAATTCATCATTTTCTGTTCAATTTGTTGCTTATTTTGGTGATTGTAATAGTTATTTTGTTCTTTCCTGTTAATTTTTGCTGAAGTTCAGTATTCATCAAAATGGTGTTTGTTTTTTATTTTGTGACCATTTTGATCATTTTTTCTTCAGAGATCAGATTAGTCATTAAGTAGATAACATATAAACAATGGCAACTCCAAATTTTGGTTTAATGTGAAAACAGTAAAATTACAATATGAAAAGTTACATTTGCAAATTATCCTGAAGAACCTTAAGAAAAATGAAGAACCTGAACCAGAATATTGTTGAAATTGTGCTTATTTTTCTTGTTACTAAATATTATATGAATTTGTAGACCGCTGTGATTTCTAAGTTGTGTTAATAATAAGCTGAGACATGATATTGTTGAAATTGCACATATTTTCCAAATAAATTTTGGGTTATTCACATTTTTTGTGGAGGGATAATTTGTAAATGTAAACATTTTCATGATTTAATTTCACTTATTTGCACTAACAAAGAGAAAAGGTTGGAGTTGACATTATTTATTTAGTTATGGTATTATTTCATCTTCTTGGTTTAATGTGGAAAAAAGTTAAATTACATTATGAAAATATTTACTTTTATAAACTATCCTGAACAATCTGAAAAAATCTGAACAACCTGAAGTATTTTTAGAAAATAAGTGAAATTTTAACAATATTCTGCTTGTAACTAAATGTTTTGTGCATTTTTCGATCCACTGTGATCTGTAAGTTTTTCTTCAGGTTTACATGGTTGTTCAGGTTATTCACATTTTCATAATGTAATTAAATTTTTTTGTCTTTATAGGTTATTATATTATTTTACTGGTCCTACTTACTTCAGTTCACATTGGTCCATGGCCCCTGAACTAAAATAATTTTGACACAAAAGTTGAATCACATCCTTTTCCCCTTAGCAACATGGTTTTGGTGGTACATAAATTAAGTGTCTCATGTCTTCTGTGTTTGTTATATGTGGATTTGATCATGAATTAGCAGAAAAAACTCATTGTATATCCTTCCTCCTGTGCTTTTTCTCCAGTTTTTACCCCTAAAGTGATCGGTGTGGCCATAGCGAGGTACGACTTTAGCTCCAGAGACACCCGTGAGCTCTCGCTGCAGGAAGGCGACGTGGTGAAGATCTACACCAAGTCAGGAGCCAATGGGTGGTGGAGGGGCGAGGTCAACGGCAGGGTAAGTTCACTAAAAAAAAATATGAATAAACAAAATTAACAAAGACGAACATGATAAAAATGAACAAATTAAATAAAAACAACAAAATAATGAAGTGAGTCAATTAATTAATAGAACAAACACAATGAACAAAGAACAAAATGAGTGCCAAATGGCCAAAATGAACACGATAAAAAAAAAAAAAAAGAAAATGAACAAAGTGAGCAACAAAAGTGAATGAAATTATGAAGAAAAGGAACAGAATTCTAATTACTAAAACATGAAAAATAATGGACAAAATAAAAGAGAGCCATATAATCTGCGGAATAAACCAGATTTTGAATAAAATAAAAGTAAAGAAAAAAATTTGGAATTCTAAATAAAATTAATTGTTTAATAAAATCATCAAAATAATGATGAGCACACTAATTAGTAACGTGAATGAAATAAATAAAATTAACAGAGAGTAACACAAAAATGAGCACATATGCAACAAATTGAATGAAAATAACAAAATAATGAATTAAATGACCCAATTAATAAATACAATTCATCCAATTCTTCTTGTATATACAGTGTTATTCTGCCACTGGAACCAATTAAGTTCTATCTAATCTAATCTAATTAAAAAACGAGGAAATTGTTCATTTTTAGTTTAGTAACAAACCTCCCCCTCCACCCTCTCTACCAGTTGATTTTAGTATTTTTAAGGCTCCGAAGTATTTCGTTTTCACCTGAACAGCATTTAAACACAAGAAAGGCTTAGGACAAAACAAAAAAACGTGTCTTCATTTACTTCACATCATGGAGAGCTGCAGTATTTGTAAATAAATACACACAACACCAAGCTGAAAAACCCTGTGCGTCCGAGTGGGAGTGGGTCCATACATCTGCCTGCATTCACAACGAGCATCGTCTGATTAAAGAGCGGCATACCACAAATGTAGTCTTTCAAGTGACGATACGTGAAAACTGTTGGAAAGGTGTACACGGTGAGAAAACAAAAAAAACAAACAAACACAGGACTAAATCTGAATCGTCTCCTCGAGGCGGCGGGAGAATATTTACCGAATCCTCCTGCGTCGAAAAGGCTGTTTTTAGAGCGAAGCAACGCTGGATGTGACAGCGAACAAACAGGCTTAAGAGTGAACAAATTAGACCGTTAGGTTTATATTTATATATTTACACAAAAACATGACAAACATCTGCATATGATGGTAACTGGGTTTACATGGACGCTAATATTCAGCTAATAATCAGGGTGACTTTAGGTCACATGACTGGATTCACACAAATTCAGTCTTCTTAGTCCTGGGCCTGGCTGTTGCAGTTCTGTTTGTGTTGCCATGGTAACACTAGTAGCACGTATGGCTAAAACGTCAACAAAACCAATTAACAGAAAAGAGAACACAACTCAATTAATATGCACTTAAATGGATAAATATCTAAACCATCTCATTTAAAAAAAAACAAACAAACTATGGACCAATGAGACAAAGTTTGTAGCGCTAAGCTAACACTGAGCAGATCCAACAGTACAAGGATTATTTCTCTACCCATAAAACTCATTGAATTAGACAAAGAAGAGGAAAAATGAAGGTCACATTATGAAGAGATGATGATGAATGTCATCTCATCTTTGCTGTTTTTTGACCATAATTTGGTTTTGTATGATTGAAGCTTCTGCTATTGGCTAATCCATTGTTTTGTGTTACATTGAAATGATTCCCACTAGAAACAAATGACCCAGGGTTAACAGGCTTGTAGTGTCTTTTATAACTGTATGTCTTGTTACATTATTATCATTTTCATCATGTCACATTTTTTACATTATCTTTTTATATCACATATATTGTCTCATGTTCGCATCATTTCCATTGTATTACATAATTTTTCTCTTGTTTTTTGTAATTTTTACACAATGTTGTTTCATCTAATACGTTACATGAAATACATGAAATCTTCAGCTCAATTGTCAGTGCTGCTCATTAACGAAATTAACCAGTTGAATCTATGTGCATTATTTTGCGAAAATAAATCTCTATTTTTGGAGCTTTTTCTAAATTGCGTGCTCGCTATTGTGTTTAGTTTACATGCTTTAAGTATAATATATGCAAAGATAGTGGATGCATCTGATTGGACTCACAGTTCTTGTTTAATTCTAGGTTACTCTTTTTATTTAGGCACCATTTGATTGGGTTTGGGACTGAAAGATCACAAATTTAGTTGAGTTTTTGCTAAAATGCTTTGTTCTCAGATGCATATGTCATCCAATAGTAGCCTCTTGTCGTTCAATGGAGAACTGTTGAAAACTGACAAACACCACAACAATATCGCTAATAACATTTAATCAGACTAAATTTCGATGCCTTCTACAAGTATTTTGGTTCATGTTGGAAGGAGGTAAAAGCCATTTGAGGCTCTAACTCAGGTGTTTACTTGTGTTCTCCTCTGTCTTCAGGTCGGCTGGTTTCCGTCCACATACGTAGAAGAAGGCGAGGAGTGAAAGCTTCGCCGTGGAAGGAAGAGTCTGAACGGCAGCGTGGCGTGAGCGGACTGAGCGAGTGCAGATCGCCAAAGGTGCTCATGCGCCGCTGCTTGCACCAGTGTTACTTTTCAGAGTAGAAGCGCTGGTTTTCAGCCTCCGTCACGGAGCGCCGTTGCCTAAAACCCACTCCAGAGGCCTCTGGGACTGAAGAAAGGGCTACAGTACATTGCAGATGCAAAGACGCCCCATCATTTCTGGTTGACTGTGCAGTTAAGCGACTCCACCCACTAGCAGCTTGGCTGTCAGCGGGGCTCGAGTCCTGGCCGGACGCCTCCTCCTCCGACTTCATCCGTAATTCACCGTCTTCTTCTGTGAGCGTCCCAGCCCCCAACTCCCACCTGTTTCTGCTTGCCAAGTCGGCCGTCGCCAGTCTGTCAAAAAGCAGATACTTTCCCATTCATGCACTCATCCATCCATCCATCCATACACCCTTCCTCCACGCCCCCACATCCTGGGGGAAATGAGTCGTCTCAACTGGAAAAGACCCACCAAGTGAAGTCCAATCCATCCCTTTCAGCCTGTTTTTGACCTTCGGCGTGTTTGTTTCACCGTCACAGGGGGTTTTATTGACGACTCCGTGACCCAGATTCTCACCCACTTGGCCTCAGATTATGATCAACTCCACACTCACTCGTCCAGGAGATGTACCACGGGGATGGCGTTGGGTAGGGATAGCATCACCGCGCACTGCCAGCAATTGATCGCTGTTGTTCCTATTTTCCTCCCACCTCCTACATTCTTTATCTCCACCCCAGCCTCTTGTGTTGTTTTTTTTTGTAGTCGTCTTGGCTGTTAGCAAGCCTCTGCTCTTATCGGTGGCAGCTTTGACGACAGGAGCCCGTTCGCCGAGGGTTTATCTTATTGGAGGCATTACCGTCAAGCTGCGCTACCTGGAAGCCGCCTGAACCCTTTAACCATAGAGCAGGAAGAGAGAAATGGATGAAACACTCAGGCAGACCCAGTTTGTTTTCCTCTTAATCTCCTCTGTCTTCTTCTTTCCCACTTTCTTTGCTTTCTCAACCCGTCATCATCCGTGTGTGATGCAGTTTCATCAAGGCTAGATTTGTGACACTTGATTTTAACCTTCAAAATAAACCATTTTGGCTCATACAGTTATGATTTTGCGAGAAAAAAACCCTGAAACTTACAAGTATTTAGCAGCTTCAATACACCAAAACAGTTTAAGGATCTTTTTCTGCTGCTTATATCTTAATGTCCTCCTCCTCGGCCCATTCTCTTCTGCTTTCCACCCTCACCCCCCCGTCCACATTATACACACTGTCTCCTTAATCCACGGTGAAAGAGGATTTTCCCACATTTGAGGAGAGTAAATACCTTTACAGCAAAACACGCTACACAACACCTTCGTACTGTTAACACACTCCAATATCAACGTCATGCACGGGAGAATCGCTTCCAAAAAAAGTGATCAACGCAAACCTGAAGGTGGAGCCAGATCTCCTTGGCAGCAGAGTTTCAATCTTTTAGGAATGTGGTGAAACATTGATTTTCACATCCAACAGCAAAGAAAGACAAATTAAAGGGGTTCTATGTAGTACTGATGTTTCACACTCACACCAGCAGAGGGCAGTCTGGTACCAGAACACACTCAGTTCTACCAAATCAATGCTATGTATCCACAGACTGTATCAGTCACTGAATAAAGTATAAAGCTCATTGTTTACACACATCTGTATTGTGGAATCATCAAGTTTTCATCAAACTTAAACTAAGACGCTTATTTTACAGTCGCTAAAAATAACACTGTTTTATAATCGTCACGTGCTGCATCAGCTGATAGTTTACATTATAGCTCTGTTAGCTTAGCTCTGCTTTTAGGCTTAAAACAGCCACAGTAAAACCACAAATCACCTCTGTTTTCTGTACAGTTTGTGTTGTCAGTAGCTGAACAAAAGATCTGATTGGAATCCAACAAACAAGGTCAGAACTGTCACAGTTTAGTCTGAACTGTGGGTCAACAAACAGCAACTTAGCAGAGACAATAACATCCAATAATAATACTTAATCAAATTCACCCGTGTAGAAGAAACGCTACCATTTCATCATCAAACTCCATTCTTTTCACCTATAATGGAAAACAACAGTTATGTTTCTATTATCACTTCTTTTCTTTGACTCCCGAGTTGTTTCTTATGGTTCTCATCCCATCTGGCCACTTTCTGATGCTTTGGCCAACGTAGTGTTAGTTTTCTCAGTGACTCACTACTCCCTCTAGTGGTCAGATAAATGCATCGATCTGTCACTGGAAATAAATTCAGTTCATATCTCTATAATCCAATACATTGTTGTCTTTGGAACAGCTTTTTGTAAACACTCCAATTATGATATTAAAAATGACTTAAAATTATCAAGTACAAATACTACATAAAACCCCTTTAAGACGGACAATGAAGCAAACAAATTAAAATCACTTGAAGATCAAAAAACACTACTTTAAACTTGTTCTTGGCATCATTTTCTTTTGTTCCTCTTCACTTTCTCACATCCACAATTTCACACACTTGCACACACCTACTCGTGACATTTCAGAATCATCCATCTCCACCCGCAAACTGGAAGAATCTACATGTTCACAAAGCAACATCTATTGTACATTAAATAAGCTGGGTTTTGTATTTCGAGGCGACTTTAGCAAAAACGTGGACGAGCACCGCATCAGACATGGAGTAGGAGCTGCTTTCAGAGTTGATGTGGAAGTTTAGATACTTGAGAAGATCAAGACAGCCTTTATGTGGCTAAGTGGGGGATCCTGCCTCCGGAAAACAGCCCCCGAGGCGTCGCTTTCATCCGAAGCGCTCAGCGATCATCTCCTCCCGTCATGTCTTCATTGTGTTGATGCCAACCGGGTATTGTGTCAGATATATTTAATATATTTTGTGAATCTAAGTGAGGTTTAATTGTACAGATATGCTTTTTTTTGGTATGTGCTTAATGGAGCCATTGTGTTCAGAAATCCTTAATAACCCCTTTCCAGCACTTCTGATTGATGCTATTATACACACAGACTGAAGAAATGTGTCCAGACAGAAGCAGCATTATTTTCCCTTCCATTATAGACAGTGTCATTAAATGACCACTAGATGGAAGCATCCTAAACATCTCCTCATCCCCAGCAGTCACCTTCAACTTGGTAAAGTTTAAAGATGACATCATCTGATTAAGAGTTGGGCAGTGTTTTAGGCCTTTAGAAATGCTTCCTGTAAATGCTGCTTTGCAGAGAAGATCCAAGTCTTAACCCATAAAGACCCACTGCTACTAATGAGACAGCTCCCAAAGGAATGTTTCTCTCCATTTAACTATTCTCAAGTAATTTATCACCATTTATTATAACATTATCCTCTTTATTTTGCATTTTCCAGTGTAAATCATGTATTTTCCTATATTTAATTCACAGATCATGTAGATGTTAATTTTCTGCAACACTGATTCACCAGTAAAACCCATGTAGTTTGATAAATGACTGTGGTTGGAGGCACTTTTTTTTTTTATAAAAAAGTCACTTTTTCTTCAATTTTCTCTGTTTTGATCTTTGAAACCCAGAACTATTTTAGTGGTAACTTCCATATTACTTTTTTCTCCACTTCTAACTATTCCCCAGTGATTTATCATCATGTATTACAATATTATCCTCTGTAGGTTGCATTGTTCAGTGTAAATCATGCATTTTCTATACTTAATTCACAGATCATGTAGGTGGTCATTTTCTACAATGAATGACAGTGGTCAGAGACGCCTTTTATGTTCAGTAAATGATATATTTTGCTAAAACAAAGTCAGTTTTTCTTCAGTTTTCTGTTTTGACCTTTGAAACACATGACCATTTTAGTGGTGACTTCCAAATAATTTTTTTCTCTAATTCGAACTATTCCCAAGTGATTAATCATGATTTATTAGAACACTATCCTCTTTATTTTGCATTTGTCAGTGAAATTCAAGTATTTTCCTGTATCTAATTTACTGATCATGTAGATGTTTACAAAAAATCCAAAGGTTATTAGATCAAAACTGGTGAATAAGTAAGTAATAAACAAGTGTCTCCATCCACTGTCACTGATCCAACTCCATGGGTTTTACTGGAGAATTAATGTTGTAGAAGATAATGGTGTTTCCACAGTAACTACAGAGGCTCTGAACGTCCAAATGGGTCATATCTGATGGCCATGAAAAGATGACAAAATGTCTTTTACACCAATTATTTACATGTATTGACAGAATTAGTGGATCAACAGTTTAGATCAGTTGATGCTGTTGGTCACCGGCGGCTGTTTGGGTCTTTAAGGGTTAAACGAACAACAATATTTAGGCTTTTACCACAGAACTGGACTGAAACTTCACGTCCACATTTGTGTGTCCGGGCTCAACATTACATCTATAACATGTTTAGGAAATCTTTCAGAGAGCTACAGCGGCACAAATGCGATCCAACAAAAGCCTTTCTCTTGTCTTGGGAGAACAGGGCTGTAATCGCAGACTCCCATAATCCACTCCTGCGCTGCTCCTCCTCCTCCCCCTGGATGAACTCTGACAGCGGGGCCATTTACAACGGCGGGCCTTCCTCCCTCCGAGCTCCAACTGCGCCTCCACACTTTTTTTTTTTTGAGTGCAGGAGGGACGGGAGGAAGGCTCAAGGGTATCTGTGATCTAATCATTACACCATCTCCTCACCTCGCCGACCCCGTTGCATCCATCTCTCTGTCGACTCCCCTCTCTCCCTCTATCTCACTCTGTCACTTCTTCTCTCGCTCTCTGTACCGCTCGCCTTCGCCATTTATCTTTTATCCAATCTCTGTCTTCTCGATTTCTCTCTGTATTCTGTCCCTCACACCCTGATGCCCTGTAGGCTGGATCTGCCACCGCCGTAGGAGAACACTTCTGATTCGACAACAACGAATTTCACACAAATCCATAGAATAAACAGAATTGGAGCAGGGGTGGCAAGCATACAGCCTGCGGACCAAAAAAAAACGGTCCACCAGAAGGTCCAATCTGGCCCGTGATTCAACTGAAGTGGGTCAAACCAGTAAAATAATAACATAACCTATAAATAATGACAACTACACGTTCCAAACTCCAACATTTTAACACTGAGCCTGTTTAGATGACCATAAAAATCCGATAACTGTTAATAATCAGATTATTGTAATATTCAGATCTGACACGTTTACATGCACTTAAATGAGATAATTGAAAACCCTGGCTTAGATGCTCCAGTCCATTATTGGATTTATTTTGGCATACGTGCGTACATAGTGATGGTAGAATCAAACTTCCTGTTGTTGTCTCACGCTCACATTTGAATTCGTAACTTCCATTTTCTAAGATTTAATTTTTTTTACACACAGATGTAAAAAAATGAAATAAGTCAGATTAATCTGTATACATGCAGGAAGACGTCGGAGTATTGGGGAGAAATCCAGGTGTGTTAATCTGATCCAAAAATCAGATAATGATCAGAGTATTAGTGTGGATGTAAACGGGTTCACTACTATGTCTGTTACTAAATCTATTGTGTCTTTATAGATCCACTGTGATCTGTAAGATGTAATGCACATATATAAATATTAAATTGAGGCGTAATATTGTTAAAATTGCATTCTTTTTCTGAAGAAATTCCAGATTTATGTCATTCACATTGTCTTGTGAAAGGAGACTTTAAATGTGCAGTTTCATGATTTAATTTTACTTTTTTGCACTAAAACAAAGAAAACATCTGGAGTTGTCATTATTTATAAGTTATTATGCTACTATATTACTTAAGATCACTTTGGGCTTTATGTGGCTCCTGAACTAAAATGAGTTTAATTGATTATTAAAACCATAAATGTCATTTTTGCATTGAAGGGTTTGGATTGGACCCTTCAGCAGCCCAATTTTGGTGCACGGGCTATATGTTTGACATCCCTAATTGACTTAACTGAAAATGCAGTTTTTACAGTACTGATTTCCTCATCTTCTCATATATATATATATATATATATATATATATATATATATCCCCAGGAACAACTTACTTTTCTACTGCCATTTCTGAATATATCAGGCCTATGTGACGATATGTCCTCCCCATAGTGCATCCATCGTCTCCATGTCCATGTTTTCTGATTCCTACGAAGCCAAAGATGTTTGCTGTTCGTGTGTCTGATACCACGGTACCCGACCGCTGTGGCCTAACTCTAAAACTGTGCAATCCTGACTGTGTAGCATTACCATGTATTGTTGCTGTACCATACTGTAAAATATGTACATATGTGCACATAATAAAATATACATGCTTCTTCTAACATGTTGTGGATGATTACATAAGGTCAATGAAGAAAATTCGCAAAATTATACCAAAACAGAAATTCATTTAGCTTTAATTATGTTTTTTTTTTTTGTCTAAATTTATACTTCATCATTTAATTAGCATGCTAGCAGTTAGCTTTTTGCTGTATTACAATTTTTGGTAATATGTCAAAGTAATAAAACATCCATCACAAGTGAAACTGCAAGTAATACAATATAGCATTACATATTCAAGTATTGATTTTTTTAAAAAAATAAGAAAAATATAATAGAAACAATAAAATATAGATTTGAGGTATTTGTATCATTAATCGATTAGTTTAATTATTTTCCGAAGCCTTTTTCATAACTGCTTGTTCAGTTTGAGTAGTTTTTAAGGGAAAAAGTTCAAATAAATGTCAATGTTCTGATTTCTTTACTTTTGTGACAGTAAACTGAATATATTTGGTTTTTAGACTGAAGAAGACATGTCATTTTCTCAAATTAAATTCATCAATGAATGGGGAATATAATAAGAAACTGATTAACAGACTATAAAAATAATGATTCATTGCAGATCTTTGTGCTTTCTTACCACAGTTCATTTCATCTCATGTTTTTGTCTAATTAGGACTCTGAAGTCCAAGAAACATGATCCTGATGCTTCCTCCTCTGTGGTCCTGTTAGTCCAGCGTGCCACAAGTGAATTTTTGGGCTAAAATTAGGATTTGGTCCTTAAAGTATAGTAGTGCTCATTAAATAGCTGCCATGTTGTTACCGTTGTGTTTTGTGTTTCTGTTCCTGCAGGACTTAAATAACCTGCAGCCGGCGGGTGCTGTTTCTCACTAGCGATATTGGCTAATAGGTGTGAATGAACGTGGGGATAAACGGTGGGCCTCGATGGCGTTATCGTGCTGATGATAATGAACCGACTTAACTGAATTTCTAAATATAGCGAGCAAAAACAAATGCACAAAAGGTGATTTCTAACAGTACTGTGGGTGTGTGAAAACATGCAGTGAATAGTTGTACAAGTGTGCACCAGACACATGCCATATGTTGATGCTCACTGTAGCGTCATTGTAAAAATGACTGTGTGTGTGTGTGTGTGTGTGTGTGGGTGGTGGTCTCTTTGGCCATCTGGTGCCTGGTTACCTGCCGTCGTTGAAGCGGAGCCCGTAGCTTGGACGCCAACAGGATCAGCGGTGCCGAGTGGCGGCGGCGGCCAGTGCTGCTGGCGCCGCAGGGGTGGACGGAGTCGCTGTATTAAATGCCCACCAGGTGGGCTTCGCCTTGGCCAGGCCAGTCTGGATAACACCAGTCCACTTCCAGCTGAGACCGGACCACCGATGCGACAGATGGTTGGTGCGGGGGTGACATCAGCCTCCTTCACAGAACAGGAACATTGTTCGAGCCAACTTTGTGCTGCTGTTACTGCGGCAGGAAATGGATCCTGAAGACAAAGAAAGATTTCAGTGTCAGTGTCGAGTCAAATGGGGTCCGATGCCAAAATCACATGGTCCTGCTGAGGAAATGAGTCAACATCCACTTTCACAAACTCAGGCTGTGGACTCACAATGGGCTGCAGAGTTATTAATGGGTCGATGTTTCTATTGAGTAAAATACACTATATGGACAAAAGTATTGGGACATGTGGAATTCAGGTAACATTTATATAGCACCTGCAGAAAGATTTCACTAAGTGCTTTACAATAAAATCAGAAGTAAAATACATAGGCCAAAAAAATCCCCCAAAAAACAAATAATAAAAAAAAAAACCCCAAACACACAGCTACATACAAAGGTATAAAAAAATGTCAAATAACAAATGTCATAATATAGTTTTGTATTAGGATAAATATCATTGCATTGGTTAGTTTGGTTTAAATTGTTATCTTTGCTTCCAAAATAACTCAGTGATGGTTTTTACTCAATTTCTCACCAACTCAAGGTTTCTTTATTTATTTATTTTAATCCACGACTATGAAGTGTTCTACCTTTGGATTTCTAAAAATATTTTTCATGCTCTGTCTGTAAATAATATTTTTCAACCACAACTAACCATCTACTTTCTCCACATCTCACTTAGGAAGAAAAAATTCCCATTAAACCTAAAGATTTGCCATTTATACACACCCAGGTACATTGGAATTATTATGCAGAGGTCTGTCAGAGTGCAAATACAAAAGATTAAAAGAGACACTCAAAATACAAGTCAGAGATATAAGCAGTATAAAAGTATAATAAAAGTATAAAAGCAGTATAAAAACAATTGCACTTAAGGAAATATAAAATAACTTTAAGGAAATTTTGATGTTTATGAACTATATGGACAAACATTTTGGGACACATCATGGCTAAAGCTGTAAGATGTCCTGTTCATGACAATTTGAGATATAACCATCATCATCAACATTTAGTATCCCATTCCTGTTGACTCCCTGTCCTGACTGTTTCCACGGTAACTACGGAGCCTATGAACCTCAATTCAACGTGTCCCAATACTTTTGTCCATATAATGTAATGTATCATGTATGTAACCATGTTTATCACAACCCCATTCATCCATTCATTTTCTGAGGCACTTCCTGGTGATGGTCCAAAGGATGCTGGAGCCTGTCCCACTGACCAATGGGATAAGGTTATGTCATCAGCAGGGTTGACATACACACAGACCAACAACCATTCACTCTCATTCATTTAGACCAGGAGTGTCAATCATATGGCCCACGGGCCAAAACCGGTCCACCAGAGTCTACAATCCAGTCCGTGGGATAAATGTGTGAAATACAAAATCACACTGAAGATATTAACAATCGAGGATGTTAAAATCATTTTAGATCAGGGGTCACATACAGAATTCAATCTAAAGTTGGTCGGACTAGTAAAATACTAAAATAATAACCTATAAATAATGACGACAAATTTTCCCTCTTTGTTTTGGTGTAAAGAACTGAGATTACATTAAAATGTTATTACATTTACAAACTATCCAAAAAATGTGAATAACCTGAAAAAACATGAATATGAAATATCTTAAGAGAAATAAGTGGCATTTTAATATTTTGCATGTTATTGAATGTTTTGTGCACTGGTAGGTTTGTTATCATGTATAAATGATAAGCTGAAGCGTTGTTAAAACTGCACAAATTTTTCTCAAGAAAGATCAGGTTGTTCATGTTATTCATTTTTTTACAGATAGTTTGTAGATGTAAACATTATTATTATGCAATTGTTCTTTTTTCACTTACTTATATTTTTTAAACATGGACAAGTAGATCAGTTTATATGGGTGGTATTGAGCTTTGATGCTGCTTTGTTCTGATAGTCAACTATTACTTATCAGGGTTAATGTTTGTACACACCACGATTTTTTTGTTTTTGTATGTGATTAATTCCACTGTTTATCATGAGTAATTTCGTACAGAATGTGAATATTACACAGTGAAAAAACACCAATTTATTTTTTTGGAACAGGTCAGTTTTTATCAGCTTTGTGCTGGAAAACATCTGGAAAACATTCATAAATAACATCTGGATGATGAGTTTAGTTAGCCATGACTGGCTGGAATTGCTGGTTCGAATACTGCATGTTGCTCAGGCTGAAGTTGTATAACTTTCTCTGTTTTGTATAAAAAAAAAAATTACAAATGTGATGAAATGAAGGGTCACAGGCAGAGCAGTTTTACTAAATACCATCAGGACAGAGAGGAGATCCTATAAAACCAACAACAAATGAATCAAATACACATTACGTTGTGTCTTACCTGGACACAGGCCGAAGACCCAGAAGACCAGAGGATCCTGGACCAGAGAAGCTCCAGGTGATGAGGATCCACTCACATATTTCACCTACAAGAGTCACAATCATTACACACTCTGGTTTTCATTTGTTTAATCAAGTTCTATAATTAAAGTTCAATGTGCATAGTCTGCTACTTTATTCCCGTCTGACCATGGTGTCTGTTACACAAACAACCCATAACTGCGGTTACTAATGACAAATTGGACGCTACAATCACATGTAAGACTGCAATTAATGTATAATTAAAATATTAACAAAGACTACATTAAATGCCTGCTTTCTGAGGGAGTCACAGAGGTATGCTGTGAATTTGGACCTTAAATAGATATGAGCACACCTGTCTGTGGTTCAGTCATCAGGGGGTAGAGAAGACACCTGTAGTAACACACCTGTCTACCAGAGGCCGACATGTCCCAAATCAACATTACTATCTGATGCCTGGTGTCTAAAGGCACTTAAAAGTGATTTTGGTGTTAAATTCCATGTAGGTTAAGCCTCAAAGACCTAAACAGCTTCTGGTGACCAATGCCATCTACTGATCTAAACTGTTTAATACCTGTTCATACCTGTCCTATCAATCCATGTAAATAATTGGTGTAAAATACAGTTTGTCATCTTTTCATGGTCATCAGATATGACCCATTTG
>JAPQRQ010000014.1:947025-957536 GCA_037367365.1 Apogon talboti | reverse complement strand
GGTTGGGGGGGTGGGGGGGGGGGTGTATTATTTGACTTTAAGGGGGGTTGGGTTCTACTGTGCATGTGCTATTTATGACACAAGTCTGTATGTAACTCAACAGTAATACAGGAGTCATGTCATTACAATTCTGAGACAGTAATGTTGTAAGGCAGGGGTGTCAAACTCATTTTAGTTCAGGTTGTAAGGTAAGGAATTACTTTTAAATAACATTAACAAGTAATGTGTAATGGATTACAGTTTGGAAGGAACTCGCACAACATTGTAAATACATAACAAAAACCTGTTGAGGAAGTACTAATTTCTTCACTTGAGCCTCAACAGACCTAAATGCAGACTGAGGTTTTGTCTTTGCACACTGTCAACGCAACAGAGTGTAAAACCCAAAGCGTCCGTCACCAGGACCGAATATAACAACTATATCTGCAGTTTCAGTCTCCTAGGAACTCTTTCAGGAGGGTTTCCTCACAGGTGTTCTGTGAAATGTGGTAAAATATGCAAACTGAAATTAAAGCCAAAGTGTTTGGATGGTTAAGACTCAATACATCTGACCCAGAGTAGGAACAGAAATGAGATTTGTCAAACTGACCGTTTCTCATCTCATCCATCCGTCACGGTTAATCAGACAAATAAACCTGCTGGTTATGTCTGTCATCCCTGGTTGTTGAACATCTTGACATTGTCAGTATCTTCACTTCATCATATCAGGAGGGTTGCATGCATCAGAGGATGGCATGAGCTCAGAGTCACACAGACCCACCTTTTGTGCAGAAACAGATGTGCATGGAGACTGTGTATATTCGCACAATACACGCTGAATACATTAAGTAAAGACAGTGCATTTTAATCAACATCCATCTGGGTAGCATCAACTGATTATTAATTTTACACTGAATTTATCAATGAGGCACCTGACGTTTGGAAGCATTTTATGGATAAGTCTTACTATTTGTCACCATTTCTAGCATTTGGGTGTCAAAGTGCAGGATATAAACATTACATTTATTGTCAGGATCAAACATTTCAATCTGGGTTTTTTCATCAAATGTTCTGTGTACTCCTGTCGATCATTATAAAGTACATTTTTCTCTGATAGACTTCATAGTCCATGAAGAAACTACGGCTAAAAGTCAGTTTTAATCCAGTTTATTGCCCAGTTTAGGAGTAATAATAGTTCCTAATCCTTCTATCCCTCACTTCCTGTCATCACCCTACTGTCAGATATCTAATGAAGCACGAAAACATCACAGGAAGAAGATAAAACTCATCAACAACTGCTGACACTGGTGATTATCCAATGCCTTCCTTGTTGCTTATCACTTTACATCCACAGGAAGAGATGCAGGCCTCCACCAGAAATTAATCCCTCAAAATCATGTCACCTCACAATGTTGAGGCAGCTTATTTGGGACGCCTTTGTTAGCCGGGACAGAGATTAATGTCAAGCCACAGGAGCCCGGGAAATAGATGTCAACGCCCGGTGGAAAAGGTCTACGAATGTGGTGGAACTCAATTGCTGTTACACACACTGGTGCAAAGGCGAGCTGTGGTCGGTGAAACGGTAAAACGCCAATTAGGAGGAATTATCAGCTGTAGGGGAGGTCTGGAAATCAGGTATGGGAGGGGTTTAAACCACCATGGATGTACAAACAGGGGACGAATTAAAGGAAAATCCAACGTTAAGTGTCTTAACCCTTTATCGGGCAAGTGACTATTTTTGGTCATTTCCAGTGAGGACAGTGAGTCACCAACCTCAGCTCCAATGTGGTCTACAGGGTCTGTAAGGTCCACCTCTGCATGAACAGTGAGTGTACCTGCTTTGTTAGGTACCATGAGGTAATGGTACTAATGTAAGTACTGATGATCAAAGGGTTAATGTGGATGTGGACAGGTGTCTGGATCAGCACTGATGTTGGTCAGGGTCAACCCTAACCCTGACCCTTTGAACTTTGAGTTTTCATGAACGTCTAAATGTATTGTATTATGTATTATATATTATAATAATACATAATTTATATATATATTATGTATTATATTTATGTGCATTAAATATAAGGAAAAATACATGACTTACACTGAAAAATGTAAAATACATAACATTATAATAAATGGTGATAAATAACTTGAGAAAGGTTAAATAGAGAGAAAAATTCATTTGGGAACTGACACAAAAGTAGCACTGGGTCTTAAGGGTTAAACTACAGTGTCAAAACCTTTTAACAATTATAGGATTATAATGCAATGTATTTTACTATTGGCTACAGGTATGCAGCTACATTTCACTGTGCATTATACTAAGATAACTGTGTATGTGATTGATTAAACGTATCTTATCTGCATGTGATTCAGCTTCATTTGAGAGGAAACATCTTAACATCTGAGTGAAATACAATCTGAAGTGCATCAGAAACACGGCTCAAATGTAGCCCTGTAACCCTAATCCTAAACGGGCTTCCATGGAGCTTGCAGTGGGGGTTTTATTTACCTCAAATTTAACGCTTTTATCACAGATTTTCGGTTCTTTATCATCAAAAGTTTACTTTACTTGTGTGCACCTCCTGGAGGTATGTCACAAAAGTTTGATTTGAAAGAAACAATGAAAAATTGGTGACATTTGGAAGAAAAAAAAAACACACCGGGCATGCATTGCAAAAAATGACCGGGGGGAAATGTAAACAGTAGACAGTAATAAATGAGCTGGAACTCAAAACAACCTGCATTCTGCTTTAAAAATGTTGGTGTTGGATGACATTGTCCTACTGCGGTCTGGCAAGGGGTGATGGCTACTCAAACAGATCACAGGCAGCTTGTCAAGCAGTCAATATTGACTCAGCTGTTGTGTTGTTAGCGTGCGACATGGCTGGATAACTGTGTTACAGAGCAGCATGCATCCTGCCATGCCTTTGCGGTTTTCTATCCGAGCTGTAAATAGGGCACCTGCTGACATTATACTGTTAACGCAGCCACAGCAAGTGTGAAAAGAGGTTCCGTTAGTGACTCAGATGGTTTAGTACACCACCCGGCCAAAAAAAAAGTCACAGATGCAACATTTTACCGCACCACCTTTGGTTTTATTACAGGAGACGTTCACTGTCACATGGTTTTTTGCCACATAATGCTTATGTAGTGTGACAGTAAGGGCCATCACATGTTTTCCATCCATGGTTGCATTAATTTTTGATTATTGATGATGGAGAATTGGATCAAGTCTTCACCACATCCCAAACTAGAACCTGGACTCTATGGTGGCTAATCCATGTGTGAAAATGAACTCTATTAAGGACTCAGCTATGAGGTTTGTGACTATCTGGCAACCATTTCTGACTTTTGTGAAAAATATGGAAGCTGAGAAATTGGACTAAATACGTACAGTGCTATGCTCCCATTGTATTTATTTATTTATTTAAATATTGTATATGTTTATCTTTGATCTGTGATTGGTCTGGTTGTTGTTCATATTTGTTTATATATGCTATAGGTGGGTAGGGAGGGGTTTGTTTTTCTTTCCTTCTTTTTTTTGTATGTACCTTTGGAATTACCTTTTGTATTCTTATATTGTTATATACATTTATTCTTTGATTCTGTTCAAATAAAAATTTAAAAATACCTTGGGGAAAAAAAAATAAATGAAGCTTACGCTGTCGGGGGCCGACGAGGGTATACCACTGAAGTCCCCCCAATCCTCTGCCATATAACAAAGCAAATAAATGACACAAACTACAAAAGATACCGACTGAGTTGTCATTCAGAAAGCAGATTGTGGATAGATGTAATATGAAATGTGACATTATATAAAAATACCCAGAACTGTTCATTTGATATTTTCAGAACATTATCAACCCTGGTTTCCAAATATGACATCATGTAAACGACGAAAGATAAATGTTAGACAATCGATATGAACTCAGTTTGAGCTACGTCGACCTGATCATGGCAGAATAATGGTCAGAGAACCCATTTTTCCACATAAAACTCCACCTAGTGAATGAAAATGACACCATATGAACTCTGGATGGTTCCAGAACATGGACATTTGGAAGACGACCAATGTGAACCAAATTTGATCTCAATCGGCCTATTGTTGCTTGATTTATGTCCAAAGAACTGATTTTCAACTAAATATACTGACGGAGGAGCTGAAATCCATAGGGTTCTTCCACTAGTGGTCCACTAGGTTGGTTATTGGAGGAGAAGAACCATCCAACCACATCTGTCCTAGTTGTTGCGTTCACATGAAGGAGATCCGGCGGCGGCGGCGTTCGGTGTAAAACCATTATAATGACGTCTCATTCTCCCTGAACCATTCTGTCACAAGCCTGATGACCCTGATCAGTCCTGGCACTGTCCAATCTTTACGACACTAGAGACATGAGAGGACACTTCCTGCATCAGGTAGAGTGTAAATACACAGTAACTGCCTGGACTTAACTCAGCAGATAGTCCAGACCCGTCCATGGGTCAGTACTGCAGCGGTTCAGCATGTTTCAGCTGGAACAGGTGATTGAACTCTGATACAGGAAGTGTCCTCTCATGTCTTTAAACCTTTGGTCCAATGTGATTGGTTTAACGTGCCTTATAAATAAAGTTGGGCTGGATTGGACATCAAAAATCCCATCAACCCTGGCATTAATCAATGCCAGGGTTGATCCGGATCTGGGGGACAGAATGGTTCAGGGAGAATGAGACGCATGGATTAGCCTCCATGAAGTCCAGACTCTAAGGACAGGTTCTGGTCTCCTACTTGTTCTGCCCACTTTGGATTTATGTTATAAATAGGTGTGTGTGTCTTAATAAAATGCATAATTATGTCTGTAACATCATTTTGGACCATGTTCACTGATGCATGACTGCAATAACAAGCACCTCCAAATGGATCCTTTTACTGTGATAATGTCTGTAATACTAAGTCTGGAACTCTTCTGTATTAATAGTGACATGATTTAATCAACTGGAAAGGAGTTCCATTAAAGCAACAAATACTGATGATGATCATAATAACAACAAACAATTGTAAATAAGACATGTTTAGGTGATCAGTTGGATGTTCCATTCACTTCCACATGTAATGGATCATTTTGAACCCTTCTTCGTTTGCCTTAAACTGAACATCTGTCCCTCCTCGTAGATCCTAAAGCTGGATGTATTTGATGTATAAATATAGTGTGTTGAACATATTTTAATTAATAGAATCTACAAGGTGGGCAAGAATGTTATTTTAGATTTTAGAAGTCCAACCTCATGATTTTGCTGTATTTTCCAACATGATATTCAAATGAGTTCAGGTCAAAGGTCATGTTTGGTCGTTATACGTAGCTGGATACGTATTAAAGGCACTATTTAAGGATTATATGCATGAATGATATATAAGTCGATACAATTCCATAAGAGCTTTAATGTGATTTTTAAGAAATATTGCTGGTACAAGGTGATGTTCAATGGTGGTGAGTTGAGCATCTGGAGGTTTAGATAGTTGGAGAAGATCAACATATGACATCAGAAGATGGATCCTTCTGGGAATCAAACATTCAACTATTTCTGAGTAAGTCTATGAAAGTATAGAAAGGACACAAACCCTTTGGGATGTGATGAAGACTTGATGCAGCGGTCCGATTCTCCATCATCAATAATCAAAACTTAATGCAACTATGGATGAAAAAATATGATGAACCTTATGGTGACACTGCATAAGCATTATGTGACAGTGAACGTCTCCTGGAATAAAACCACAGGTGATGCAATCAAATATTGCATGTGCGACTTTTTTTTTTTTTTTTTGGCCGGACGGTGTGTATATGGGGTTACGTCATGTTATGAGGTTAGGTCTTCATTTGCCGAAGCAGCGGAGCAGTCCTGCGCATGTGCAGCACATTCAGAAAGAGAAGAAATCAGACAGAGAGCAGACAGAACAAAGCCAAAGGGAAGAACAGATTGGAGCTGCGTGGGGAGGGTTGTGGTTCTACTTACATTTGCAGCCCTTGTCCCAAAAATAGCCGGGTAGACACTCGTGACACTTAGGCCCTGTAGTGCCCTCCTTACATATACAAAATCCTGTGCCATTACAGCGATCATTGACTGAGCCAGAGGGATTACAATTACACTCTGGAAAAACAAAACACACATACACACACAGGCTGGAAACAGGGCGGTACTTTGACTTCCCCTGCAAGATTTTCACAGCGTGGACCGCAGTCCTTGCACTCAATTACGCTCAGCAGCAATGTGCTTACTTAAAGTGGAACTGATACAGGGGGGAAAAAATGCAACCATTTCAACTGTAATGGAGACAGAATGAGGAAGGAATGGTGTTGACTCCAGATGCATGAACACTTTAAATTCCTAACAGTGAAATCACTTTACTGTTATATCAGTTTACGACATGCAATGAGCAAATACGCAAAGCATTACCAGTAGCTTTGACTGTAGATGGACATAGTGGACTAATCTGCACATGCTCTGTCTACATTTGGATTCATTCACACAGGATTAAATAGTATAAGATGGAAAGAGAGAAGGTGAACACAGGAGATGGATTGGACAGATATCAGGTGGATGATGTGATGACGCAAAGAATGGATGTAAAGTCAGAGAATAATGAGAGGACAGTACATTGAAATGGGCATTGTTGTAATATGTTCCTCAATACGGTGCTGAGCCTGTTCTCACTCCCATACTGCTACCGTGGCGTCAGTTTTAACAGTTTAGAGCCATGTGTGGACACGAGAGAAGATTTAAAACTCACTTGTCTCTGCATTTTACCCATTTTAATACACACAGCACCTAGCATTAGCAATTAGCGTCAGCACTTAGCATTTTAGATGCTTGTGGGCCCAACTTCATATCTTAAATCAGTACTTTGGTCCAGGGTACTGACAGGAGAATTAACCTAAATATACATGGTTTTGTGGAGGTGGAAACTCAATGTCTGAGCTTTGTGGGAAATATGGGATGTATCAGCAGTTATGCTGCTCTAATGTTCTAAAAATGTTGTTCTAATGTTCTAAAATACATGTTCTTTTCACCTTACATTATGTGTTTCTTGTATTTTTTACATATACTTCTTGGATTTTTTTTTTTTTTGCCACTTACGGGGCAAGGAACCAAATATGGTCACTTCATTGACCTTGATTTTCTACACGATAATAAAAAAATTTAAAAATTTCACAAAAGTAATAAAGTCTTGTTCTGTCCTCCAATAACACACTAAGGTTGAAATTATGAGTATTTCTATGAGTGTCCTATAACGGGTTAATGTGAGTAAAAATCTAGCCTGAACTTCCATTTCTATTCACTGTGGAGAAAACGGCAGAGTTCATTAGCTATGATTCGATCTGGAATATCTTTGGAAAAAAAACTTGACAAAGAAACCTGCCGAGTCTCTGGTGTCCTACACTCAGCTGACCTTCCAGCTTTCCACAGCAACTGGCGCTCTGTGCAGTCAAAGTGACACTGATTTTGACAGCCTCTGACCGTCACATTGCACCTTCTGTGGCTTCGCCGGCTGCACGTGGCTGCACCCGAGTGACATCCGGGGGTCAGGCGAGAGGAGAGGAGGTGACGGCGAGTGACAAACGGGGGGGTCAGCGAGCGAGAGGCAGGATGGCGATGAGTTTGGCACGAGGTAACGCCTGGGTGACTCTTAACGCCTTGTGACGGGTTTCAGCTGCTACTCCTGGGGCCATTTCATGTATATGACATATGCACTTGCGTGGCACCTCTGACTGGCGGTGTGACTTCCCCGCGACATTTCTCTCAGAAACTCTTGTTGCTTGTCAGACTCCCCCCTCAGGACTCACAAATGCACCTGGCACTGAGCACTGAGAACACACTTCACATGCTAGCAAAAAAAAAAAAAAAAAATCCAATAGGGAACCCAACTACTGCCTTAGGAGCTGCGATATGTAATTTTCACACATTTCTTCACATAAGAAAAGCAGGTGATGGAAAATATAAACGTGTCTTCAAAAAAAGGGTCGTAGACAAAATAGCAAAAACAGTAGATTTGAGGTCTATTTTCAGTTCACAAATGCAAAGGAAGCATCACCTTCACACCTGAATCACGGTTCCTAATTTACCATCGTGTCAGTTTCAGAATCAAACACGTAAACGCACCTTCAAATTTCGCAGTTGGAAAAGGGAGGGGTGCTGTCATGGGGCGGGTTGGAATCAAATCCTTCAGATTTGATTGGGTCTTTTAACAGTGGGTGTGAATAAATGGAGCTGTGGGGAAAGTGACCTCTAATGCTACGATGCACTGCGGTTTTAGTGTCGCAGTTATTTGATGTGTTTTACTTGGTTTTATGTGTTGTACTGTGTTTTTGATGTGTGGGACTGTTCCTAATGCCCGAGTGTGGTTTTTAAACTTTGTCTTACAGCTTAAAGTCATCTGTCCATCTATACTCAAAGTGAATATGAGTTATGACAAACCACATCTGACTGGACTCACCTAATACATTTTAACATTTTATAACAAGAGGGCTGCAGGAACAGATTGAGATCAAGGTACATATATTATCTTATTAATTAACGACTTAAGTGAGAATAGTCAAATCATAAATTATTTCAGTGATAATAAGGGCAAAATATCACGACTTAGCAGGGAACAGCTCCTCCAATGTGAGGATTAAATGCTTCATTGTCCATGGTACAGTCTATTTTCCAATATTAGATGATCTGTTGATTATTTTGACAATTAATTAATTAATTAATTAATTAGATTATTAATTAAAATAATGACTAATTGCATCGCTCGACTAAGGCTACGTTCAGACTGCATGTAAATGTCGCCCCGAATCCGATTTTTTTGCCCATATGTGACCTGTATCCAATCTGTTAAAGACAGTTTGAACAGTACATTACTCTATATTTACTTCCCTAAAGACAGTGCGTGCCTGCGTGGTCACGTATTAGATCAGGACTGATAGAAGTCGCATTTAATCTGTAATATGAATGAGCACACAAAAAAATGGGATTTCACCAAAAAATCGGAATTGTGCATTAAGACCTGCTGTCTGAACATAGTGTCAGACTCAATAAAAGGGCTTAAAATGGGAATAGTATAAGATATTCTGTCTATTTAAGTCATTCCCAATACTTTTCCTTAGATTTTTGAGGATGATGATCATTATTATTATTATTATTATTATTATTATTTTAAGTTATTTTATCATTAATATGGTTTCTTTAAGTATAACTTTATTATTGATGGTATTTCTGTTATCACTGTTGTGGGCCAACATTTTAATTTATTATAGTTAAATGTGTGTGACTGTGTATACGTGTGTATGTCTGATGTGTTTGTATAAGGTTAAAAAAAGTTAATATATTGTACAAAAAAACCCACTCATTTTATCAAGAGGGTTAATGAGTGAAATAATTGTGCAAAAGCAGGAAAAAAAACCCCAGAAGAGCTGATGTGGAGAACAGTGAAAAAGACGAAGGCTTGAGGGTCGATGAAGTGGTGACAGATGACAATTCCTCTGGTGACGAGAGAAAGACAGGAGGTGAGGTGGCGAGAGAGATGATGTGAAAGCGGGGTGGTGGTGAAAGGGGCGTGGCAAGGGGAGGGGACTAACCTATGCACACATTTTCATCGTCCAGTTCTGCCGAGGCATTGCGGTAGAAGCCCAGCTTGCATAGCTGGCAGTGCTGGCCCCTAGTGTTGTGCTTACAGCTCACGCAAATGACGGTGTTTAGCAGCTCGATGTAGCTGCATCGGTTGGAGTGGCCGAAGCATTCGCAGTCTTGCAAAGAAGGAGAACGTGTGAAGGCAGGACAAGGGAAGAAAGGTGGAGAAAGAAAAGAGAGACGCGGTGGGGGGGGGGGGGTGTAGAAATAGTTGCTGTTGCTGCGGCGGTGGGGTTAGCAAGAGTTTGAGCGAGGCGCCATGGCATGCGAGGTTGACAATGGAGAGACGTCGTGTAAAAGATGTCGGGTAACTGATGAGAGGGAGGGTAGAGTGGGATTAGTCTGGCATGGGCACAGCCAGAGTTAGGAAAGACATCACATTAAAGAAAAGCACAGCGTTAGTAGGACTTGGAGAGGTCACATCACGTCAAGCACACCACAACACGAGGCGAGGGAGGCTCCAACATGACGGCACAGAGACACGGTCACATCAGGAAGCACCACACAGCATAAGGCAGGTCACACCATGAATGGGATGGATCTGGACGACCAGGGCACGGCATGGGGGGAGTTTGGAAACTGTACTGATCTCTGGTCTGAAGTGAGAAAGAGGATGAGATGAAACTTAATTTTTTTATAAGAATAAATGGTGCTTCATATTACAACCCTCTGTAATGAAATGCATGACTTTTAACCCATAAAGACCCAAACATCCACCAGTGACCAGAACCATCTACTGATCTAAACTGTTTAATACCTGTTGATCCACTAATCAAATCAATACATGTCAATAATTGGTGTAAAATACAATTTGTCATCTTTTCATGGTCATCAGATATGACCCATTTGGACGTTCAGAGGCTCCGCAGTTACCGTGGAAACACTGT
>JAPQRQ010000014.1:927003-938348 GCA_037367365.1 Apogon talboti | reverse complement strand
ATACACACATACAGCCACACACTTATCAGCATGCATACCCTCCCTGAACAGGATTTCAGGACAGCCGTCGGTTGAACATGGTCTGGCCTGGCATTTGGATGGGACGCAAGGGACTGATGTGCACTGGTGAGTATGTATAGAGCATACACAGCACAGTGTACAATGAGCATGCACACACACACACACACACACACACTAAGATGTACACACATGCATGACGTAGAGGTTATGCAGAATTCCCCAAGATGTGAGGAGCAGGTGGAGGAGGCAAGCGGTGGATAAGTGCAGAGGGGGGAGGGGAGGGGTGGGGGAATCGGACGTGTCGCCCACGTGTCCATTTCTGACTCTGACGTCGGACTTTACCGCCAGCGTTCACTTCCTGAACTCTAAAGCCCGATTAAAAACCACCTGGGAACAATCTGTTTCCAAGTCTGTCCAAAATGTTTTGGGAAACGTGCCCATCAGTCAACTGAGCTCTTAAAAAACAAGACGAACGGAAGCCATTTGGGCAGCATCCCAACTCCCAAATGATTTTCTCTCCACATTTAACCTTTACTAATTAATTTATCACCATTTATTATAAAAATTATTATCTGAATTTGGCATTTTTCAGTTAAAATAAGGTATTTTCCTGTACTGAATTCACTGATTGTGTAGATGTTCATAAAAGCTCAGAGTACAAATTAAAGGTTATTATATCAAAACAGAGGAAACTACAGAAAAAGTCACTTTTTCAGCAAAATCTATCATTAACTGAAGCTAAAACAAACATGTCCATCCACTGTCATTGATCCAACTCCATGGGTTTTACTGGTGAATCAATGTTGTAGAAGATGACGGTGTTTCCATGGTAACTATGGAGCCTCTAAACGTCCAAATGGGTCATATCTGATGACCATGAAAAGGTGAATAACTGTATTTGACACCAATTATTTATCCTTAGAAGACCTAAACAGCCACCTAAAGCATTTATCGATCTAAAATGTGTAATATGTGTTGAGCCTCTAATCCTGTCAATACATGTAAATAATTCAGATAAAATGAGGCTTCAGAAAAAGTCCCTTTTTCTTCAGTTTACTTTGTTTTTTATTGAATAACCCTCAACTTTATTCAGAGCTTTTATGAACATCTACATGATCAGTAAATTAAATACAGGAAAATACCTGTTTTATGCTGATAAAACGCAAAATATTATAATAAGTGGTGATAAATCATTTAAGAAAGGGTAGATATGGAGAAAACTTCATGCTGGGTCTTTATGGGTTAATGTGGACAGTGACATTTCCACATACTATCACACTTTTTTTTTCTTTTGGTAACGATAAACCTCCCCACACAGACTGCATAGATCATTAAATTCACTTCACACTGAATGTGAATATGTCACCAAGACTTTAACAACCTATTAAGGAAGACGTTGGCGCTGGTACTTTGGCTCCAACAGCCGAACTTCCTTGACTCGTCTCACGCCAAAGTGTGAACATGTAGCTCTAAACCCAACTGCATATTCTAAATCGATCAGCGGATGAGTTAATCCGAATCATCCGTGTCTGTTAAGCCCCAGTCAGTCTGTTCGGGTCCCGGATCAGACAGAAAGGAGGTAAATTTGCTAATCAATCCTCTGCCCCGGGAAGAGGATACTCACTAAGAACAAGGCAATGAGAAAAAAGATTAAGGACAACCGAGCCAGGCTGTGAATGCACTTTGACTTGTTCAATACAGTACTATGGTTCCTGCATCACACAGCCTTCCAGGCAGCGGTAACTTGAGACATGGCACCTCTCTTCTTCCTCCTCCTCCTGAGGGGCTACTGGTTGACGAAGATAATACCAGGCGAGGCGCTTGCGGCTTATATTAAAATGACCTCCTGTGACATTATACTGCCAGAGAGGTCTTGGCACTTTAATAAAGTCTAGATGCCATTTATTTATAATGCATGTGGGGGAGAGGAAAAATACAA
The DNA here is from genome assembly GCA_037367365.1 of Apogon talboti. Taxonomy (NCBI): domain Eukaryota; kingdom Metazoa; phylum Chordata; class Actinopteri; order Kurtiformes; family Apogonidae; genus Apogon; species Apogon talboti. The sequence goes on along the minus strand of JAPQRQ010000014.1, from coordinate 936,388 downwards.
ATGACATTCGGCATGCAGCGCTCGGAAAGTGTTATCTGGCTGAGTTGGGCCTGGATAATGTAAATTAATATGCCCACATCAGAATTTCACCCACGGCTATTGCTTATCTGTCTTCACCCCCCCCAGAAAACAAAAAAAACAACAACTGTCCGGTGATCGTTCGGAGGACGATCGGGATCAGAAATGAACACTTGGCACCGATCGGATGTTGGGAGGGATGTATGGTGAAGGTGGAACAGTAGGCAAAGCGAAGCATCAGGCATTCTCATAGATCCTTGGAAACTGTTTACTTACTAACTGGACCAATGTTATTAGGAATACCTGCAAAAAAAAAAACAGAAAGAGACACAACAGTTTTAATAATACAGTTACTGCATCAAAGTCAGGAGAGTTCAATGCGTTTCTTCAACACGCCAACCGTCCATTTGTTTGTGCACGACCTTTGAAATAAGGATGCTGCGTATGTGTAAAGTAAATCAAACAGTGTTCTGAGTCGGAGTAGGAAAGAGCTGAACGCCGCCCGCTCGCATTCACACTTCTTTGGTTTCTTTTTCGTTTCATTGCTGCTTTCATGTCTCCGCTGCCAAAAATGGGCATCGTTGCCCTCTTACGCAGCAAATGCCAGGCAAGCCAAAACTCCTCCGTTACTAAAAACAGGATTTCTGTGGACGCCGTCGGCTCACAGACGTTCACACACTCACTATTTTTGTAGTTTTACCGAAAAAGACCTAGAACTATTTTTATGGTGACTTCCAAATGATTTTCTCTCTATATTGAACCATTAGTAAGTAATTTCTCACCATTTATTATGATATTATCCCCTACATTTTGCATTTTTAAGTGAAAATTAGGTATTTTCCTATATTTACTTTACTGGTCATGTAGATGTTCATCGAAGCTCAGAGTGAATTCAATAGATATTGTATCACAACAGAGAAAAATGAAGAAAAGTGACTGTTTCCAGCCATTCACTTAATGTAAAAACAAGTGTCATTGATCCAACTCCATGGGTTTCACTGGTGAATCAATGTTGTAGAAGATGACGGCATTTCCACGGTAACTACGGAGCCTCTGAACGTCCAAATGGGTCATATCTGATGACCATGAAAAGATGAATAACTGTATTTTACACCAATTATTCACATGTATTAACTAAATTAGTGTGATCCACTAATTTAGTTAATACATGTGAATAATTGGTATTAAAAATTTTAGATCATTAGATGGATTTGTTCGCCTTTAACCCTTAAAAGACCTAAACAGCCACCGGTGACTTAAAGCATGGCTGATTAGTGATTAGATTATGGTTCAGAAGTTATTAAACATTTTAGATCAGTACATCAGGGGCTGTTTAGGTCTTTGAGGGCTACAGTAAAAAAAAAAAAAAAAATCATGTTTCTTCATGTTATTACTACTCCTAAAACATGACCTGAAGGCTCTTCCACACAATCACACACATACAGAAAGTATAAAACATCTACATGACATAGTTCTGGGTCTTTAAGGGTTAAAAGTATTGATAAGGTTAGTGGTTCAGAAGTTATTAAACATTTTAGATCAGTAGTTCAGGGGCTGTTTAGGTTTTTGAGGGTTTAATAGAAAAAAAAATCATGTTTCTTCCTGACATTTCTACTCTTTCTATTCTAATAAATGGCAATAAATGGTAAAATTCATTTTGACGTCACCTCAGACAGTAGTTCTGAGACTTTAAGTACCTTTAAAATGATAACATTAGTCTTATTAAACGCTCTAGATCAGGAGATCAGGAGCTGTTTAGATCTTTGAAGGTTTAGTAGAAAAAAAAAATCATATTTTTCTATTTCTACTCCAAAAACATGAACTGAATGTACAGAAAATGTAAGGGTTAAATGTATTGATAAGATTAGTAGTTCTTAAACATTTTATATCAATAGATCAGGAGGTGTTTAGGTCTTTGGGGGTTCAATAGAAAAAAAAAATCCTGTTTTTCCATGACATTTCTGCCTCTGAAACATGAACTGAAGGCTCTTGCACACAATGCTACACATAGAGAAAATATCAAATGGCATCATAGATGGCAGACTCAGCCTCTGACACAGAAGGAGGACATGTTTCATCCTGTCGCCTGCCTGTTCGTTCGTCCATCAGGCGTTCCCATGTGCCAGACGGTCGCTGAGCAGATAATACAGTCCGTCTCATCCCCATGGTGACCCCCGCAACAGGACATGGGCTGGCGGCGGATCCCAGACATTTACAGCTTTCCTTGATCGATCCTTTCTACATCTGAACTAAGCATTAATTAGGACTCTAAATATGACCGGGGTGCTCGGCCACATCTGCGGAGGCTGCACAAACCTTCGAGGTCAGACAATGTTAACAAGAACACCGACACTCCTCTCCGCGAGAATCTGTGTTCTTCAAAAGCGCCGGGTATTTTTGGACGGCGCTCGTTTTCCCAGGAACGCTCTGCTTTCAGGACGTCGACGCCAGCTCCACTTTTTATAATCATCCATTTGAACAGGGGCCCTCCCTCCCATTTGCTGTACCCCCTGCCCTCAATAAGGCAATATGCCCACGAAAATAAACATCCTCTTCACCAAGGGAAGGGGAGCATGCTGGGTAACGCGCCCCCGTAAAGTAGAGGAGGCGAAATAATATTAAAAAAAAAAGATGCTTTCCTCCTCTCCGGCTCACATCTCTCTTCATCTCTTTGCTTTCACACCTAAAGCTGAGGAAGCCGAGGAGGGAAGGAGGCATCTTTCATCACCAAGTATCTCCGAGAACTCGAGGATTTCCTGAATGTGCATATGTTTGCGTGCGTACGATGGTGTCAGCAGTCAAATGTGTGAAAATGAGGAAAGACAAGTCACATTTAGGTACAGTTTGTTCAATAAAGGTGATTTAAATACAGGGCTGTCAAAGTCATTTTAGTCCAGTTAGTTTAATGTACAGTCCTGTGTAGAAGTCCGAGTCCAACATTAGGTTTACTGGTTTAGTAAAGTTCTAATGACACATATGCGTTTGTCTCTGTACTTAGATCCAATCTGATATATGTGATGTATGAACAGCAGGAAAAACTAAGGTTTCAAGGAACAACTTCTATAAACCATAGTGGTCATATTTAGTCTGACCTCCCTTTGTACTTAACATGTCCTTAGCCGTTTTGTTCAGACAATATGAGATTTACGGTATTAATTTTTACAAGATTTTATATCAAAAACAAATTTAGCAAAAATAAACATGTTTAAACTATAAAGAAACAAATGAGCCATAAATTGAAAAAAAAGTAGCAAAAACTCAACAAAATAAGCAAAAATGAACAAATTAATCACAAAATTTGTAAAACAATTAACAAAATGAGTAAAAATGACCAAAGTAATCAGCTAAACGAACAAAGTAATCAACAAAATAGACAATGAAAGAATAATCAGCAAAACGTACAAAAATGAACAAAGTAATTAACAAATTAAACAAAACAGCTTCTGTAAACCATGACTTTCACCCTTTTGTTCAGACAATATGAGATTTATAGCGTTAATTTTCTCATGTTTTATACCAGGCTTCATTCAACACATGTCAGATGGTCCTAATTGTTTGTGCTGCTTCTTGTCATGGGGTCAGAGGTCACACTAAATAGTGACTTTAACACATTTATTTGAGTTTTTTGTGTGTTTTTAAGGCTGTTCACATATTTCCTGCATTTTCTTGTTGTATCTGAAGAAAAGAGAATGAGAAATAAATACATATGATCATTTCAACCCTGAAAAACAACAAATATAATGGTGGAATAAGACTTTTGCACAGTAGACTACTGTAGAATGGACTAATCATTTATCCTATTTACTATATCATAAAAACAGCAAAAAGTTGTGACATCCTGCAACTAAAACGCAACATATTTCTGAGTTATTTAGTGTGTTTTCATGTGTATATGGTCAGTAATGAACCTCTTAAAGTATCAGTCTGTTTATGATAAGCATCATGGTCACTAATGTTCAACTCTAAGTGGATTTTAGCTTCAGAAAAGAAAACTAAATAATCCACATGGGACTGAGAAATGCAAATGTGAAGTCATTAAAACTTTACTAACCCGACAAAAAAATTGAATTTTTCTTTTGCACATTTCTGTATCCAGAACCGCTAGTGCATTACAGGAGCCTGATCCGGTATTTGAGAGTCAAAAAAAAAATAAAAATGCTGCTAACAATGTAGCTGAACAACAGAAAAAAAACGCATTAATGCAGTGCTAAAAAGGGCCTGGTTAAGTAGCTGACAGAGCAATAATGCACAGGCCCTATCTCCATCTACTGTGGAAGATTAGCAGGGGACCCACTACATTAAATGGAGAGGGGATATAAATATAAGGCAGACAGAGAGGCACGGAGAAGGCCGAGGAGCTGCTGCTATTGTGGAACACATTTCTATTAGAGTACAGCACACAGTTTGAGCAGAGAGGAGAGGAAACATTCATCTTAACTGTGTTTATATGGAGAATATATTTGCGTGGCGCTGCACTGTAACGACTGTAGCGTTCTCGGGGAAAAAAGTCAAACAGCAGGTGATGCACTGCTGCACAAGGATGTGATATTACACTGGGAAGCAGCATTATATAAATGTATTAGCACCGGCGCCGCCTCTATTCATGAATTACATTTTATTATGACACTTTCCTGAGTTGTTACATGAGAAATAAAGTAGTATAGAAATCCCAGATGAAAAATAGCTGTTTCTACCGCTGCTTAATGAGCACAGTCCCTGTCAAATAAATAAATTATGTGTTATGTTTTATGCAAGCTCAAGTGCTGCCACAATGACTGTTCATTTGACAAATTACGATTTATGTTTTTTTCCTCTTTTGGGGTGAAATAACCTTATCTTCCAGGTCACGATGTAGAACACCAATGGCCTGTCAGTGCAATTATTCCCAGCTTTATGAACAACCTGTGGGGTCTAAGCAGATGTCCGGGATCCCATGTCGGGTCATTCGATTAATTTTCAATCACCGTCATTTCCAATCCCCTTCACCTGCCTGGCCCCGCCATTATGGGCTATGGCTGCAATCTAATTTTGTCCTATCGCACAGGAAGAGCATTAGGAGCTGCTTATGTTGTCGGTGTGCTCCATTGATTTTTATGAGTTGTGCAGTCGTGGGGTGGTGAACATGATCTCCGAGGAGTGTGCGATTCGCTGAACACGATCTCCGCGTATGCGACAGAACACACAACCGCACACATACACACACGCACATACACCGCCATTAAAGTACAGTAAAGGCCCTGAGTCACGTAGGCCAGCCACTGATTTACAATAAATCTCACTTCTCGCCGAAGCCGAGTGGGTACAAGTCCCAGCGCTGGTTCAGCTCCTGTAATCCATCCCACACCATCACTGAAACATTACTAATGGATTATCTGTAACCCGCAATAAAACATACTCCCATTGATGTACTGTACAGATGCCTAAACATAGGGTCGGGACCCAAAATAGAGTTAAATATTTTGGGATTTTAGGGACGACAAGGGCCAAACACTCTGCAACGGCCCAGTGAGGAAACAGCTGTGAGTACAGAAACAACACAAACTCACAAACTCCAACACTACGTTCAGACAGCAGGTCTTAATGCACAGTTTGGATATTTTGGTTAAATCTGAGTTTTTTTGTGTACTCATTCAACAATAAATCAATAATAATAATAATAATAATAATAATAATAATGCAGGTGATACAAACTTCCCAATCTATAAGAAAATATCACGTTATATCACGTTTTAGCCAGAATTTCTCCATTAATAGCATTAAAATTTGACTGTGTTTTTAGCTCAGTTGGTAGCAGTTCAACAGTTTCACTCATATTTAAGAGAATACTTTTTCCTATGTGATACTTTTCCCATTGCACAAACCAACATTTATGCTGACTGACAGGCAGGAAAGTGCGATTATTCAACATTGCTTTGGAGTTTAGTAAAAGTGTTAGACATAGAATTCTCATAAGACGGAGATCCGAGGCTGAAAAAGTTTGCGAACCTCTGATCTGTGGCTTTAAATCTGAATCTGATCCGTCATTTCTTCACAGCGGTTTTCTCACACATGCAAAGAACCGCCTTCCTCCTGGATTCTACGATTAAGAACACATTTGGCTGCTGGCTCATAAAGACCGTCCTGGCATCGTTACATTGTTTCTGTCAGTATCAATTTTGCATTGACCTTCAGTGGGTGTCACCTGTTTGCTTTGGCGCTACCTGGACCTGAAAAAGGAGCTTATCTGCTCAATTTCCACCGCAGGCAAAGTTGGTAATTACCTCGTCTCGCTGCCATCATTTTATAGCAATCCGTCATCATCTGGAGCTTTTTGGCCACATAAAAAAAAACACCCAGTGATAGTGACAGGCATCGCTAACTGGTTAGCAGTGGAAAGGCTGCCAAAACACAAGCACACGGCATGCAACTTGATTGAATTCCTCAGGAGCAAAATTACGCCTCGCCTCGCCGGAGTGCCTGGCTAGCTCGCACGGTCTCAATGTGTAGATCTGAATTGAAGGTGGCAAGTCTTAAAGTGCCCGGGAGCCTAGTTGGAAGAAGCACAGTTTAAGATTTCAGGGATGGAATAAGGTGTACGCCGCTGGAGGTGGCGGCGGCGGCAAACGGGAGGGAGGAAAAGAAAATCTAGAGATGGAAGAAACAAATATTTGAAAGAAAGATTACCGTCACAGCTGCACAGAGCTGAGATGTGGAAAAGGCAGAGTAAACAAGCTCGGTCTCTGGGGGGGGGGGCGAGCATGAAACAGAACTGAGAGATGGCGGGAGAACAGTCGGAGGCAGGGAGGAAAAAGGTGATGAGGAGCAGGGGAAAGAAGAAGCAAAGAAAGAGACGAGGAGTAAAATGGAAGAGATATACGATAAAACTTAGTGAAAACACACACAAATCAGTCTGTCTCGTGAGATTTAAGGATAAAAAAATGTACATGAAATAATAATTTTCCAGTATTTTTAAAGAAAAGTGATTAGACTGATGCTTGATTTGTGTTTAAAAGTGTTTTAATAAACTCTCAACTGCAATTAGAGTTCAATATTTAAGCATATTGGGACCATTTTAGGTAAAAATAAATGACATGCTATGGGAGGCAGACTAAACTATTTCAAGGAAAGGTCATTCATGAGCAAAAACATGGATATTATCTCAGATTAAAGTTACAGAAACCCTCAAAAACATACATATTCTCTCTATAACAAAAAAAAGTCATTGTTGCTCCATTTGTCTAAATTTAGTACTTAGTATGTCCTCTATGGTAGTTGTCAGTATTATCACAATATATTATAAAGGAAATGTATATGATAACTTTTATGAAATAGCAGAAAGATGTTCACAGAAATGAGCAGAGGAGATATTTTCACAATACAGAATGGAATTGATTAAAAAAAACTCTACGCTAAGATGCTAATGTTAGCTTGTTTAGCGCACAGTCGACAGCTGCAGGTTTGACTGTACAGATAAAATACATGGAATATATAAACAGCATACCACATATATCTACACACTTTTATTTCAACACGCAGTTATTATGATATTATTATTATACTATTATATATTCTTATTACAGAGTCAGCAAGGTGCGAAACTTGTTGTAATCTTCCATAATTTGTTTGTATTTTCTGTACTTATTTATTATTACTGTTTCTACTGAGTGTACTTTTTTCATATTTTTTAAATATTTATTACTATTAATACTACTATCCCTTATGCTGCTCATTGTGGGACTAATGAAGGATTATCTTATCTTATCTTCAATAATATCATCCTTAATTCAGTCCCATCCTTCATTTCTTTCATCTCATGACACAACAATAACAGATTTTAGATCCCAACCACAACAACATGTGATTAATTCCACCGTGGCATTTCTGGTTCCTGTGGGATTCAGCGATGCCATTTCAACACATACAGAAACCTGCTTCCTCTGCGCCTCGGAGAGAGCATTAATCGGGAAAATCCAAGTCTGTGCATGTGTTTCTATGTAAATAAGCCATAGTGGAGGACGCTGTAGCATCTGGTAGCTCAGAATTAATGTAAATTAATCACAGTACGGCAAAAAATGTAAGTCATATACAATATTTGTTGTTATTGCGGTTGTCTCGGTGTTCCTTCGGAGACGTTGTTTTTCAATGGGACGGTCTGACACTAATGTTGGTCTTCTGTTCAGGCTGAGGCTGAATCATTACACTGAAATCCACCACATGTCCACGCCTCCGCCTGCTTTGATCACAGGGAATCCATAAACTCTGAGGCTTTAAGCTAAATAATCCTGCCCTGATAAGGAAATCTACACTTAGACAGAACAAGGGAGTACTTAGCTGACGGTGTACTGACTTAGTAAAACAGTAAACTTCATTACATATGTGGATAATAAAGTCATCTTTCACTGTTGTTAGTTCAATCTGTTAACCTCAACTACAGGTAACAAAACGATTACAATAGCCCTTTGGCCAGAAGTTGGTCGAGGGGTAAAAATGGTTTATTTAATAAAATGATACTCCAAAAGACCTTTAAAACTTCCATTTGGTCTGATTTTTAGCAACAGATGAACAATTTAAAGATGGACCGGACCACAACACTGGTCTACAAGTACAGTCACTAATAAAGTTACAGTCACTAAAATAAATAAATACATAAATAAATAAATAAAGTGCAAATGCTAGTTGGCTGTAGTTTCCAGGATACAGTCTTGTGTCAAAATGTGAAACGTTTCCCATAATTCTACACCTTCACACTGACCCCATTTATTCCTGGTGTTAAATGCAACTTGTATCTGGGTGAACTATCTGGATCTGGGATAACACATGCAAATGCAAAGTATGAATGCAGATCTGGAGGTTTCATTTAGATTGTTTTGACCATTGTAATGTTTTGGAGCTGGAAGTGACCATATTTGGACAAAAGGGGTGGACCTACAGGAGTGTAAGGCTAACTGCTAGCTTACTGACTTGGTAAAACAGTAAACTTCATTAAGAATGTGCGTAATAAAGTAATTTTTTACTGTTGTTAGTTGAATCTATTAACCTCAACTATATGTAAAAATTATTTATCAAATAAAAAGAGACTAAAAAAGACCTTTAAAACTTATACTTGGCCTTATTTTTATCAACAGATGAACAATGTAAAGATGGACTGGACCATTTAGACTGGTCTACAAGTAAAGTCACTAATAAATTTTGGTTGGTTATAATTTCCAAGATACAGTATTGGGTCAAAATGTGAAATCGAGATAATTAATGACAGTATTTTTGCCTTCACATTAGAACACATTTACTTTACAGGTTCTTTAAACTTGAACATTTATAAATCTATTGGATAAATGGACATAAACCAATATATACTGCATATACTGTATGTATATATATATATATATAT
>JAPQRQ010000014.1:896299-913127 GCA_037367365.1 Apogon talboti | reverse complement strand
ATAAAACTACCCAGATATTGCACATTTAAATAAATATATATTTTTCTCTTAGTAATAGTAGTTTATATTTTTTTTATATATTTATGCTCATTTTCTTTTGCATCCCATTTTAAAATGCCATTTTGTTTGTCTTTATTCTCCTTCAGCTGACAATCTGCACATTTCGATATGCAAGCCATGGGTTATGAAAGGGGATTGTAAGCAGGTATGGCATAATCATGCATTTATATTACAGACTCCTAAGGGTTAATGTGAAGGGATTATCGATCTGTGTTTGAATGAATCCTGAACGAGATCTGGATTTATGGAACAAAATATGGGATACACACTGCCTGAGGGTATGTCTGAATGCATAAATACACAAGGCTCTGAAAACACTGTACGGCGTCACCACATCCCATATACGCCAATGAAGCGTGGGGCGTCTCATCATGTGGGGTATATCAGCGGTGCACTCTTCCAGCCCAAGACATAAATCCAATTTGTTGTCTGTGCCGGCTACTAATAATGGTAAACACATCGGAGAGGAATCAATGCACAAAATATAAGATCTGCATTATCAGCAGGGCAGCCGCCATTAAGGAAACAGGCCGAACGGCGTCCAGCTCAAGTGTGAACTCCAGTTGGTGAAGTGAGAAATAAGCGGGGATGGATCTGTGGAGAAGACGTGGCTCTGTCTTCGGCTCCGTTGATAAAATCTTCATGTCACTCGTAGCTTCGGGCCTCATATCTGTGGACTGGGTCGATTCCTCTGCCTGTGATAAATAGTAAGGAATTGGCTGGTACACCTTCTGTGGGTTCAGCCTCAGCCACGTGGAGGCTTATCGCCAGATTGAGTTTGAACAGAACGCTGTGATTTCACAACAACATGTTACTGACATTTACTCTGTTTTCAGGACTTTTTATTTCATGTTTGTCATTTCCTCATTATAACCACATAACCTTTAATTCAACAATATTTGTGCAGTTATTTATGTATATGTCTTGATTATCCTATTTGTCTGATGCATATTGCACAGAATGCTGTTCTAATATATATATTCTGAGCTGAATATAATTGTATCTTTAGAGCTCTATCTTTCCATCCATCCATATGTATCAATATATATATATATATAACTACATAATTTCAATAACAAAACAATTTCTGCACACTTATATATTTCTTTAATTATCATATTGATAAAATATTGTCTAGTATATATATATGTTATAGAAATTGCTGTTCTAATAGTGTCTTAATAGAGTGTTTTAATATACATATGTTTGTATATTTACATCTACAGTCTCTCTCTCTTTCTTTGTATTGATGATTTCTTTCCTGCTACTTCTATTCTACTTGAATGGAGCAGCTGTAACACACACTAATTTCCCCCTGGGATTATTAGTATTCTGATTCAACAGTCTCCCCATTGTTTGGCATTAACACTATTAATGCCAACCATCTTTTAATATAAAAGCCTGTAAATGTCAAGGATTTGCAATGTTTCCTCCAAGATTTTTTAGCTGCACAGAAAGTGGTTTGTTGTTGTTGTTGTTTGTCTGGTACAAACCAATATTTTTAATGACACTGATAAGAATCATCTCAAGAAATATAGCAATTGTTAAGGAATCTTCATCCTACATTACAATTAAATGTAATTTCTATATTGATATTTGCACATTCCTTTAAAGGATGTGAAAACTTCTTCTATTTTATGATATTTTGCTGCAACTATGTTTTGTGTAAACCCAAAATAGGAATATAAGTTGTCAGATTTATCAGTTTGGCTGGTATTAGTATCGGTTAAATTCAGCTCAGATAGCGGTTAATGGTTAATATGAGGCTTTTCAACTGGAAAGAATGACACTGAGTGAGAGTAAGTGCTAAAACCACACCTAAAAGCACATACTGATTGATTTATTACATTGACTGGGTCTATTCTCTAAAAAAGTCACACTCAATTCCTGCTATTGTCCAGTTTTTGGGGGTGTTTTGTGCTCCAAAGTATCATTATTATTTCAGTCTCTATATGGGAGTTTGCAAATAGTAAAAACAAACAGGCTCGGTTAATTTCAAGGGAATTAAGGGGCGGGACCTCTATATATAACCATGCACATCATTGTAAAATACACTTAAATAAAACCACTGCTTTATCGAATTATGATATAATACTACTATAAGGAATACATTTCTTTTGATTTGAGATTTTTTTTCTCGTCTAAGCATCCAGCTTTGATAATTACCTGTAATTTAACTATGACTGAAACACTGTCCACATTACAGAGGTCTGAGTCGGTTGACACTTAAAATCATTTTTTACAGATGTAGAATAAGGATTAAATGAGCTGATTAATCTGATGTCAATGAACTGTTTCAACAAAATATAAGATGACGATATCTTCTCCAACATTACACAAGTTGTTGGATAAAGATAAGTATTTTCTAGAGTTATGTGTCTGACTGATTTATTTGTCTCTAATATACACATTTTTACAACCCGGTCCATTTGTCTTTTGTTAATGCGACACAGCGTGTGAGATTTGACAAACTAAATTCCCCAAATTAATAGCATTCCACAGGAGTGTCTAATAAAATCCAGCACTTATGTCCAATTTTGTTAAAATTCATTTTATAACAATAAAATATGTGATGTCTGTGAGGCATTCTCGATAAAGAAATTTAAAGTGGCTATTTCCTCGAGAGATTAGCTTCATTAAGTGTATTGTTTATGCCTTGGGATAGGTAAAAAGTACTTTAGAAACAGGAGTGGATAACAAAAGACTCCAGGTGTGAGGAAGAGGAATAAAGAAATATTATGTGTTACCTTTCCTAAAATATGACTTATTTTGGATTAACATCTTTCTGTGAATCATGTGGTGTGTGATTAGGCTTAATATCTAAAATTTTATCCTAATTAAAATGGCTAAAACCAGTATAAAAACCCTAAATCTCCTGTCATTCACATATTGCATCATTGGTGAGGGAGTTGATTTATAAAAAATAAATGAATATAGCTCAAGGGTTAACAGGAAATTATCCAGCCTTATTGATGGCTTTTCGTTTGTCACCATCTAATCCGTACAGGAAACTCAATTTGTTCTTTGAATGTGCTAGAATACAACTTCCTGTCCTTCATATTCCAAAATAAAATGCACTCTATGTTTTGCTGTATTACTAGTGATCAAATAAAGACTCAAAATGATTTAGTATTAAATAAATACATGTTTTTTGCATGTAAAAAAATTCTAAAATATCCTAATGAGTAAAGTTATGAGTTAAACTAAATAAATGTAAATTTAAAAAGTTAAAATAAATATAATACGATAATACAACTAATGATTAAAAATGAAATAATCTGTGGTTGCAGCCACAAATACTTTACCAACCTTCATTCTTTTAGTTTTAGACATAATTTCAGATTATTTTATACTTTTTTGAGTCTGAGATGCCTTGTTATCTTACTGGCTACTGTTAGCCTCTGCTAGCTTGTTAGCTAATGATAGCTGATTGATTGTTTGAGAAAAAAAACATGTTTGATTAAAAATGTGAATTATATATTTTCACAGCTAAAACTAAACTCAAACATTTATATCCATTGACTTTAAATGTCAGATATTGCCATAAATTATTTAGAAATACAAGTAGCAGGAAGTAGTAGCCTATTTTTGCGCATGTGCAGAACAAACCAGGTTTCCGATACAGATTTGGTAATGACAATGCTGCCTAACTAGCTGTAACTATAATATTTCCATTTGATACTGCAGTTTCATGTAAGTCTTGACTTTAACTATGGGTTAAATCTGCAGCTAATTACGCATTTGATCAGAATCTTGACTGACAGGAAACGCATCACCACGCTGATTATTTTGGCGTCCTGTTTGTGTCTGCCGCCGTAGAGGACACAGCCAGGGTGGCGGCGGCGGCGGCGTATGTCCATCGTTGCCGGCAGCCATATGCAGATGACTCTGCACAAGCAGCTGTGGCCTCTAGATATGACGCTCAACGCTCAACTGCTGCCAAAGCGATACACCTCACACTCCGCCTCCGCCTAGCCACTATCACGCTTCTCAAATCCACACTCTATCCATTTTTTTTTTTACCTTCACGGTTCACATGTGTATTGCTTGAGGAGGTTTCTGCAGCTGGGAATATCCAATTAATTGGAAAGGGGTGGCAGCTTCTATATTAATACTGTCTCACATTGAAACCCACCCACTACAGCTGCTTTGGCTGCATTAATGAGTGTGAATGACTGCTGTGGTGATGTGTTCTTATGATTATTATCTTGTGTTTTAAGAAACAGGACAGCATGGCCTGCAGGTGCTTTATGTTGAAGCTGGTTAAAAATCTCCACAAGGACAGGTGGAGCTAATACATCATACACTATGTGGACAAAAGTATGTGGACACGTTGAATTCAGGTGTTTCTTTTCTAACAGGGGTCTGGGATACAAAACAATAATGACAAATGTCATAATATAGTTTTATATTGGGATAAATATCACTGCATTGGTTAGTTTGGTTTAAATTGTTATCTTTGCTTCCATAACGCCTCAGAGATGGTTTTTACTTTATTTCTCTCAACACTGATTTTTTTTTTTTATCCATGACTATGATTTTAAATATTCTACCTCTAAATTTCTAAAATATTTTCTGTGCTCTGACTGCAAATAATATAATATTAATGGAAATATTGATGTTTTTATCTCAAATCATCATAAACAGGACATCTTACAGCTGTCGGCATGATGTGTCCCAATATTAATGTCCATATAGTTTATAAACATCAATATTTCCTTAAAGTTTAATGGGAGATTTTTCTTCCTCAGTGAGATGTGGAGAAAATAGATGGTTAGTTGTGGTAAAAAATTATCATTTACAGTCAAAACACGAAAAATATTTAAGAAATTTAGAGGTAGAACATTTAAAATCATAGTCATGGATAAAAAATAATGAGAGAAATAAAGTCAAAACCATCTCTGAGGCATTTTTGATACAAAGATAAAAATTTAAACCAAACTAACCAATGCAATGATATCTATACAGTGTATTTAGATTTAATCCCATACATATATTTGTGTGTTTGCCTCTACAGCTGGAGTTTGGTACAAACACTCGGAGATGCTTTGTTGTCCAAACACTGTTGCATATGTATACGTCTCAAAGATCTGACGCTGTTATGAAGCAGGTGAATCTGCAGCACAGGAACAGGGTAAAAGGGACAGAAAAAAAAAAATCAACCCAAAATGTAAAAAAAAAAAAAGGCTTTTGAGCTGCAGAACCTGGCAGAGTCGAGCAGGGAGGGCATCAGCGAGAGCCAGAGTGAGGAGGAGATCAAAGAGAGGGAGGAGGAGAAGTGGCCTGGACGGGAGTCAGCGGCGACAGGTGATGGAGGTGTTGATGGAGGGAAGACACAAAGGGAATAGGGAGGCAGCACAGGCTGGTTTTACTCAATGTATGATGGAGTTCTATTAATAACAGCTGCTACACATGCAAGATGACACAGCCGCGCTCAGTGGACATGGCATGTGTGTCAGACAGTTTAATAACTAGTGCAGAACTTTAATTCAGTTCCTCTTTAAAATGTGCAGAAATAATAGAACTTTGCAGAACTGTTTATTATTATTATTATTATTATTATTATTATTATTATTATTATTACTACTACTACTTATGTTTTATATTATTAATACTATGATTACACATGTATGTTTACATGGATATATTTGCACATCTTTTTTATATTACTT
This sequence comes from Apogon talboti, assembly GCA_037367365.1. NCBI lineage: Eukaryota > Metazoa > Chordata > Actinopteri > Kurtiformes > Apogonidae > Apogon > Apogon talboti. Next base: position 907,395 of record JAPQRQ010000014.1, on the reverse strand, counting down.
TTATATTTTTAATTTTTTTACCTTATCATACAGTATATCTCTAATTTGCACATATCTCTATTACACACATACACAAACACACACACGCACGCACGCACATATACACACACACGCACGCACACACCCACACACACACACACACATAGGCATTGTGTAATTACAAAACCAGGAGCTTAAGGAGCTGGTGTTACTTTATAAACACTGATTATTGGTTATTTGTCTTTATCCCTGTCCATGATGAGCACCTGGTTCCTTTATACACTTGTACATTTTGCGTTTTTGACCCGCTGAAGCGCTGACTACTACTATATTCTAGTTTATAAAAGCCCTTTCCACAGCTATAGCAGTTAAGTAGGTATTTACAGCCCTTTGTCTGAGAGGAAGTGTAACTCCTTTGGTTTATGGTTGGACAGATGTGGTTGGAGCTGTGTCCAAGGAACAGGTGCTGTTAAGAGAACACAGAGTAAAGCTGAACGTGTGCTGCTCTGTCGTGTTTATTAAAGAAGATCAATCAAAGATAAACCGCACACCACCTGTCTGCTGCACCACAAAGAGTCTGGAGAAGGAGGATTGAGCATAAGATGTTGGATACATCAGAGAAATTCGTCCCAGCCTGTGTTTCCTCTGCGTTCACCAAATGGACCATCTTTAGACTTGAAGATCTTTCCTGCTTTTCATTATTGTTAATATAGGGCTTTTTTAATCATTATTTTCATTATTTCAGTATAGAATGACTCAAACAGTGCTCTTTACGTAAAACTAAATTCTGTTTCCGAGTGGATAAATGTGTTTGCAATGACAGATAACATTCTGTATTTTATTCAATCAAGAAAAGGACCCTATTTCTTTCTTTCATTATTTACTTGCAGTACTCATGTTCATGTCTATTCCATATGTAGTCCTTATTTCTTTAGGCCAACCTTGGTTTATATTCTCCTGAGCCTCGAAGTTAGTCATTATTTCTCAAACTTGTCTTGAAATCACTTCCTTTAACGAACCGATCCTCTCGACATAATCTATTGTAAATGTCTGTTTGTGTGTTGCTGAGGTCTGGGTCACACATTCATAACAGAAATCATGATTTTCTCACAAATTGTAGGTGAGTTAAAACCAAACTGTAACACATTTTCTCAGGTTTCTGAAGCTTATAATCTATTTTATTGCCTTTATGCATCAGTTGCCCAGGACTGTCGAGTGCCTTCAATTGAAGCTCATTGCTACTAATGTGCTAAGTGCTAATGCTAATGCTTGGTACTGTGCGTATTAAGTAAAATTTTAAATGCTAAATGTCCCTATGGGGATAGAAACGTGAGTGAAGTTTTGCATTAATTTCATATACTCTGGTCTAATTTAACCCATCAGTGTTGTAAAATGAAGTAACAATCACATAAATCACACTTGGCATGAGTCAGACTCACTGTAAATTGGAGTTCAGAACTGAACCGGTTACTCATTTCATCATTAACAGCAAAAACAACATATTACACCAACTCTGCAGGTTAAAGAAGACTAAACTGGAGCATTTTCATGCAGAAAGACGCGAAAAAATGACTATGAATGGACTGAAACAAGCATGCTAGCCTAGCATGGCTAATGCTAACAGCAACATTGGATAAAATTGATGGCAACTGAGTAGGAAGATTTTCACAATCTTTGCTGCTATAGTGAGATCACCTGAAGTCTCCTCAGCCAAAGCTGAATAAAATTTTTACAAATAAAACCGTGGGAACCATTGGAGTGATGATACTTCAGCTGCAACCTTGAGGTCATCAGTTAATAAACCATCAGCTTCTCCGTCTCCCAGAGGACTCACAAGTGAAGGGAGACTGCAGAGAACTTCAAACTAAACATCTAACATAAACACAAGAACATCTCACAGCAGACTTTGAAGTGAGAATGAGGATAAACAAGAACAGTCAGGGGGAAGACAAGTGTAGGTCGAAAGGATAGGCCGACGCACAGTAAACCGCCACGCATCAACAGGTTTGTTAGCAGGAAATATGTTGCTTTGCTTTACTGCACCAACTGTAAACTGCTTTATGGTGCAAATCAGTTAAAGTAGGAGTGGAAATTATACGATAATAGGCGTCGTTTTGCATTGGTTTGACATAAAGCCAGTGTGGACAGGAGAAGACAGGATGATAAATGTTGGGGTCAGAATGAAATGGGTCAAATATTACAACCACTTTAGCGCTCAGCAGCATCAAAGAGTATCTGATGAGTCAACACCCAACCCTTCGCTTCCACTCGTCCCATCCTGCAGTAAATATGACAAAGACATACTGTACATTAAACGTTTTGTCTTACAGCCTCATTGACTCATGTAATACCTCACTTAAGTTGTTTTTGCCGGACTGACAAAAAGCTGCAGGTCATTTGATTGCGGCCATAAAACAAACATGTGGTGTTGATGCTAACAGATGGTCCAAGTTATCCGAACCGATTGCTTGGCCTGTCCCACGAACACGGCATTCTCCTACACAATGACTAATGCAGACTGCTGATTACAAAAAAAACAAAAAGAGGCTGAAATGCAAAGCACAGCGCAAGGTAAATAGATGCTTATGGCGGCACGGAAGAAGCAGAGACTAAGGAGTGTAGACAAGTGGAATGACTTATCCAAGGGGGGAGGTGGGCAGGAAGAAACATGAAATTAGCACAAATGGATTATCTGTTGGCTGTAGGATGGACTAAGAGCAAGCCAAGCACTGTGGCAGGAGAGGGAGAGTGGAAAAAAATCAGATTGACTTCTTGTTTGTTCCTTCCTTAGGGCAGATCCGATGGAGCCATCACTCACCAAATTGCTGATCTGTGGTTGAAACAGCTGTATCCAAACTGGACTACATGACAATTAGAAGTACGACCGCACAACTGTGCAGAAAACCAAGCATCTAATCACCAGTGGTGAAGGAAGTACTGAAGTAAAAGTACAAACATCCTGTAAAATATATACTCAAGTAAAAGTACTGAGTACTTAATTTAAAATTTACTTTAAAGTATTTTTTGTGAAGTAAAAGTACCCGCGCAGTGGGTTATGTCAATGTCTGGGCTGTGGCATTTTGATAAAGAATGTACATATACTGACTTATGCCTCTCATGTCACTGCTGTTACAATTACAACCAACTATACAGTATATGTGTATTTTAAGTATTGTGTATTGTAAAGGTTGGTGTACTTATTGTGAGTACTCCAATTTATAATTCTGTGGATGACAAATTATCTACTAGGTATTACCCACTAATTTTCCATTAAGTTAAACCAATTAGGTTGACTTTTTTGTGAACTTTTACATCTGATATCATAACAACAAAATAGCCAATATTATATCTAAAATTTGACCCCGTTGGAAGGTATTATTTTTTACTTTAACCCTCAAATATTGAGGTTGCTGCTCATGGATAAATATAGCATGAGCAAACCTGACTTAGTTTACCAAACTAAAGCTGTGCATCTAATAACTAATTCGCCCCTTCATGTGACCTTCCATGATAGTGTCTCGTTTGATATATGCTTTGAAAATTAGTCAATTTCTTTCACCTTCTGCTTTGCACGTCACAAACCAGATAGAAACAAGGTGGGAATTTGACCGAGAATGTGGGACCGATGTTATTAGTTTATCTCTGCAAATGAGAGAAAGTTTACAATGAATGTACAAGTCATAAAGCTTTTTAATTCCAGGCTAGATTGTTGTCTGGACTCATTATGGTAGATGTCGCTGTAGATTAAGATGTGCCTGTATTTTCGGAAAGTGGCGATAGAGGACTGCATGGGGTTGTGTCTTTCTCTTGTTTAACTCAAAGCAGGGACCTCCAGCCTCTTTAGAGACAAGTCTGCTCTGCACAGAAGAAATAGAGCGAGACAGGGAGGGGCGGCAGCGGCGGTGGGGGACAGGGCCCGAAACAGAGAGCTAGAAAGAGATCCTTTACTGGCTTGAATCTTCTCCAGCTTTAATTACACTGTATTGATCACAGACAGGAGGGAGGGGATGGGGTTTGGGGTGGGCGAGAGTCGAGCGAAGGGGGAGAAACAGTTGGTGAAATTGCAGGCGGTAGTTACTGTAAGGCATGTAAAAAAGAAAGGCAGCGCAATTATGTCCGAGTCATGGAGTAGATAATTAGAAAATCCTCAGAACTCTTTACGCTTTTTCCTCCGTTTAGCCCTGCTGATACAATAAAACAGAGAGGGTGTCAAATTCATTTAAGTCATTGGACGCTATGCATTGTGCACACATCCATCTCACGGCTCCACGCGTGGTTTGACTTGAAATTCCTCACATCGATTTTTTTTTTATCCCCCAGCACTTTCGGTTCAGGCTTTCCTTATAATCAACCATAATAAAACAGTCATGCGTGGCACTTCTTCTGGCCTCCTGGTATCAACGTTAGCTACATGTTACAGATGCAAAAAGATCTACTTCTGCAATGTTGGGCTTTTTTGTCTTTCTTTTGCTATCTTTTCTAGGTTGACCTACTTTACCAAAGAGCTTAGGTTCCTTTCTTTGTTTCTCACACTGTAGTGGCAAGGGCAGAAAATCTGCAAGCTCTCCTACTGTACCCCGCCCCCCCCAAATTCCTTATCCAGGCTGATGGCAGCCGAGTCCAGCGTGCAGTGGAATATGCCAGATTCAACCTCACTGCCCCTGCAAAATCGCTCCCGTCGAGTCTCACAGAACTGTATTCCGGGGGTTAAGGAGCTTATGTCTCGTATACGACACAAGGAGAAAGGGCTGAGCAGTGATTCGCTATGGGAGAGGGAAAGGAGAGTGAAGCCTCTCTCTGTTGAGTGTATCTCATTATTGCTGAACTGTGTGTTACCTTTGGTAAACAGTGGGGAGCATTTCTCAGGCGAGCGTCGCTCTAAAAGCAACGGGCTGGTAAACGCTGCGGCCCGATAGTGGCGTGCAGCCATAGCTCAGATCTACAGCCCCACAGGGATGTAGGAGTTTGGTTGTGATTAGTCAGATCGAATAAATAATCTGCGCTTATGACAGGGCCCTTCATTTCAGCTGGTGTTGAATGGATGCCCTATGCAACTCTTTTGTGTTAGTAAATTCCCTCCAGTTATTTTTGCTGAATGACCTTCTCAATCATGGGAAAAGTCAAAAATTCCATTTCTGAGTGAGGCATTCATTATCATAGCCCCTTGCGCTCAAGGGTACCTGCCCATTTATAGTGCATAAAAGCAACGTGAAGAATGGCCGTGCTCCCTTTTAATGGCATATTAAGGAAATCAACAAATTAGAGATTCATTAAATAGCTTGAAGGCTTTTAAAAGTATAAGTGTAAATAATGTCAGAGCTGGAACACATTTTGTTATTGCAGCGTTTATGCATTAGCAGGTTTAGTCAGGTACAGATGAGGTATGTCAGCTCAGAAAACGCCGCCGATATCTCCTGTAACTGAACTGATGTGTCTATTTGTAGTCATCTCGAGGCCGTGGCAAACTGTGACACAGCCATTGTTGCGAGCCGCAGTCTGGCAGCACGACTTCAACACTTCTACACATATTACTGAATTGTTGTGACGTTCCGCCACTCTGCACTGCCTGCACCGCGAGCCTCTCATGTGTGAAGAACAAAACAAGAGTAATTAAATCTGCATTCCTTCACCCCCACGACCATATTCACATCTGTTAAATTGAAAAATCACACTGTGTAAAGCAGATCCACTTAAATCTATGCCCCACTGACTCTTGTAGTAGCTCAGAGAAGATGGGGGGGAGGCTTTTGTCGGCCTTTCCACTAACAGCATAATGGCATCTTGTTTTCATGTTATATGACACTCTGTGGATACTGTAAATCAAACACTAATTACAACGTGCAGTGACCTGACGGCTGAAACGCTACTTCTAATGTCTTCCATGGGCTAACAGACAGCTGAGTGAATTTGGCGTCCAAAATAGAGTGCCTCAGCACGCTGTAACCATCTTGGTTAATTAAGACATGCTGACAACTGGTGAACTCTGCACATCATTATGGATCCACTGGCTAATTGGAACGAATAGCAAGTGGAAACGCATTTTTCTTCACTAGTGGAGATTCAACAAAAACAGAAAACGCTTATTAGTCTATAGAGTCAGTGCTGTAGATTCTAGAAGTGTGTCTTACCTGCCCTGGACTTTGATGTCAGAGATAGCGTAGAAGTATCTGGACAGGTTGTTCTCGTCTACCATAGTAGCTCCGGTAGCGGGTCGGAGCAGGCGGATCCTCAGGTCTGTGATGGTAAAGAAGTCCCTCAGGTTCTTGGTGGTGTCCAGTTGGCCGTAAAGCGAAGCCATGTTGTGGAGCCGGGGCCCTGCAAACAGCGCAAAGCGGTCCTTGATCTCAAAGCGCACCGTTTTGTCGTACTTCCACACATAACCCCGCGAGTAGTCCTCAGTGCAGATAATGTCCAGTAAGGTGTGCTGGGTCAGGTCCTGCACAGTCTTGGGCTCCATGGTAAAGGCGTCCAGGCAGTCAGTGGCGTAGAACTGGTAGGGCTGCCAGGTTCGTCCGTAATCCAGCGACTTTTCGAGGACCATCTGCTCGGGCCGGCCTGACTCGAAGGTGAGGACAATGTCGTCGGTTAGCTCAATGGTCTTGTTCCAAGATAGCGTGATGTTGACCAGCAGGGCCTTCGGGTACCTCTTCCAGGACGTGGACTGCCAGAAGGTGGTGGGGTTACGGCCCTCGATGTCAAACATGAGCTCTGGAGGGTGGGCGAGCTCCTCGGTGGTGGCGTCACATTCATTGTTACACATGTAAGGGTTCTCCTACAGCAGAAGAAGAAGCAGGAGGAGAAAGTGAAGAGAGGACGTTAGTAGTGACAGGCAACAAGGAGGGAAAATCAGGCAATATTCAAGACTGAACAAGTCTTATTCACAAATTTAATGTGAGCGGCAACTACTTCTCAAACAGAATAGCTTCACATTTAATACTAATTTACAAGTTTGACAAGTCCAAGGCTTCACAAGAATAGAAGCTGAATCTCAGTGAAGATGTGCAAGCATTTATTCTTTAACAGTCACGCTCTTCTCTTCCTCACCAGAGTTTGAAGAAAAAAATAGCTGTTATTTTGTGCTAAATGTCAACACCAATATGAAATACCTGGAATTTATGTGAATCATTGTTAAAAGCACAAAAACCCCTCCTCATATAAGCCTTTTGTGTCAGTGTCTTGGATTCCTAAATATGTTTCTTGCGTTTATTTTTAACCAGTTTGTTTCGTCAACATCAACGCAACAGCCAAACTTTTTAACCCATACAGACCCAGTGCTACTTCTGTGGCAGATCTCAAATAATTTTTTTTCTCTAGTTAACCTTTCTTAAGTGATTTATTACCATTTATTATAATATTATCCTTTGTATTTAGCATTTTTCACTGTAAATCATGTATTTCCCTATATTTATTTTCATGTATTTGATTTAGAATTTGATGAAAACTCACAGTTAATTCAAAACAGAGAAAACTGATGAAAAAGTGACTTTTTCAGCAAAGATATCAATAACTGAACACAAAACCAAGCGTCTCCATCCACTGTCATTGATCCAACTCCATGGGTTTTACTGGTGAATCAATGTTGTAGAAGAGGACGGTGTTTCCACAGTAACTACGGAGCCTCTGAACATCCAAATGGGTCATATCTGATGACCATGAGAAGATGACAAACTGTATTTTACACCAATTATTTACATGCATTGATAGGATTAGTGGATCAATGGATATTAAACATTTCAGTTCAGTAGGTGCTTTTGGAGGTTTGGGTCTTCATGGGTTAAACCAATCAATAGTTTCCATTATCTCCGAATATGTTATAGAAACACATAAATGTATGTAGTGACTTCAGACTTTCTCCACGAACTCGAAATTTATCAGCCTCCTTTGCTTGAAAGAGGTCTTTCTAAAAACATTTGTCCGATTTACCACAAATCATTACCAGGCAGTGTTCTCTCCTTGCTCCCCAGGGGCTCGATCTAACTGTCAGGAGGAGGACGCACTCATCCAGGAGGACCTTTCAAGTGTTACAAGCTCCAATTTATCAGGACAAGATAATCCACTACTTGATTAGGTGGGAGATGTCACCGGGTGTGTGTATGTGTGGAAGTGAGCGTGGCGATGTGGTGAGGAAACGGGGGAAAGGAGGAGGCCCCTGATGTAAGACAGTCTAATGAAGCACAAAGGCAGAGATCGAGTAAGTTAGAGGGAGATACAGCTCCATTCGGCTAATAAGCTTAGCAAGTTTTTTCTTGTCCTCCAAGGCAAGGTGACAGTGAAACAGGGCTCTGTCAGGCCTTCCGACTGTTGGAGGGGCCCCATTAATATCCTGTCTGGACCGTTCCCCACAGGTTTTTCCCGGCACTGGACGGCGGTTGCGGTGGCGGCGGCAGGGCGGAGGTGCAGTAGGAAAGAAGGAAGGCTGGCAGTGGAAAATTCCACTCGGGTTTTAGTATACCATCTCATGGTGGGAGGTTAGGTGTGCCATTAACTGCAGCATCTGTTGTACCATGGATGCACGGACAGATGTGTAATAACTCATATGCGACAGTTACGTCTGCTTAGGGGGTGTGGACAGGTCTCTAAAAAACGCACTTGGCATGCGCGATGGTGGACGGCATTACTGCTTAGAAATGTGCACACAGGATATTGGGAAGAGACCGAAAAGAGAGTGTCCTGCAGGAAGTACAGGAATAAATAATTTTTGCTGATTGTAGTAAAAGAGCTTAAAAACATTACATTTCCTTATGTCCCAAACACACAATAGATGCACCTGATTAACATTATAACAGGCAGCCTAGGTGTCTTCATGGTTTCTTTGCAATAAAAGTGTCAGAAAATGTATTTTTTGCCAATTCTTTTGCACCTTTGTTTTCAGGAATAACTTAACTTTCAATATCTGGCCATTAATTATCATTATTATAACTAATAAAGGCTTAAAACAGTGTGTTTTAGTAAAAAAGAAAAAAACAGACTTGAAGTTTTTAGTATATTTATTATCAGAAAGAACTGCAAATGCCCATAATGAAACTTTTGAGATTACAAAAATAAACTTTCAAATATTTTACATCAGCTCAAACATGCTTTTTGGTCTTGAACATTCAGTATCCATATTATGGCTTCATATTTTTTTATTCCCAGGCAAAAATGGTGCAAAAATGGAGTCAGATGCAACAACGCAAAGAATCACACACAGAATAAACCTGCAGAAACCAGAGAAAACTAGAGGAAAACTACACTTTATGAAAAGGGAGAAACCTGCTACTCATGTCACAGGTTGTGAATCTATCTCAAAAGATCATAATGGTCGCTCAGGAGGGATGGAAGTGAGTCCAGTATGTAAAAGTGACAAGTCTGAACCTTCAAGTCTCAAACACGTCCAAGGTTTTTTGTGGTGTAAATCAAACAGGACAAATTGGGTCATTGTTCAGGTAAAACAAGTGACAACTCCGAGCATATGAACATCTGGTGATCTGTACCGAGAATTTCTTCTTACTTTTATACAAATTCCCCTGTTTTCATCATGCATTAGTCAATTTAACCCTCAAAGACCCAGTTCTACTTTTGTGGCAGTTCCCAAATGAACTTTTCTTTCTATTTAACCTTTATTAAGTGATTTATCACCATTTATCATCATATTATCCACTGGATTTAGCGCTTTTTTAGTGAAAATGATGTATTTTTCTATATTTAAATTACTGATCACGTAGATGTTCATACAAGCTTAAAGATTAAAGTTGACAGTTATTATATCAGAAACAGAGAAAACTGTTTGAAAATGCAAAATACAGAGGATAATAATATAATAAATAGTGAGAAATCACTTAAGAAAAGTTAACCAGAGAGAAAAATTCATTTGAGAACTGACACAAAAGTAGCGCTGGGTCTTTATGGGTTAATGTTTCAGATCAGATCTCAATGCGATGACGTCCCTAGCCTCCAGGTGCGATGCCTCATACCTCATACCTTTGGCTTTAAGACGACGAGTCAGCAAACAGCTCCTGGTCCGTTCTCGGAGCAGCGGTATCATCTGCGAGGTCAAACGCTTGTGTCACTTTATGCCTGAATCAGGGAGATTCAGTGATCAGCTATTACTGTAACACCCGCCCACACATGCACACACAAACTGCAGTCCTCGCCAGCACATCTCGGTAATGAGACAAAGATGTATCCCTATCGATCCTCGCGGCCGCGCAACTGAAAATCTGCTGCCTGTAGCACCTGGCAACCTTGGCCAGTCGTCCAGCGCTGCCCGAACGCACAGGTTAAAAACCTTTCATTACTGTCTCCTCCACCTCTCGCCTGACGACAAAATACTGCCTTTATGAAGATCAATAACCTCAGAAGAGAAGAAGAGAAGGGAGATAAAACGCTGAGTATACAGCCTCATGAAAATCAATGTTGGATTTCTGTGTTTTACTGGAGGGCAGCGGCGAGCGCTCTGTTAGCTGATTAATGGTTTGGTGCACATTAAAATAATTGACAGCGCCCAGCATGACAACACAGCATTTCTGTAATTACAAAAGATGTTTCTATTCATCTCCGTGTGATGATAAGCGGCCGGGATGGAGGACAGTCATCGTAGATTACAAAGCGAGCGCCGGGGCTGCTGGAGCGGAGAGGTCACGCTAAATTGGCGCTAATAGAGATGCTGTCGACCCACCCAAAACGCACCGGCTTAATCCGATTATTAGCATTGTACTGCGGCGCGATACCGCCACAGTGGCTCCTGTAGGTGGGTGTTGTGTTGCCCAACATGTGGCTGCATCTGCTTCACAAACAGTCGGGATGCTGCTCTAAATTTCCACTCGTCCCCATTAATGTCGAACGATTCAGGCTAATTTTACCAAACGACCGGAGGAATCAGAACCAACAAAGAGGATAATGACACGTTACAAAAGTAATGCATTACAGTAACAGATTACTTTTTGCTGTAACGCAGTAGTGAAAGGCATTACTAATCAATTTTCAGTAATATTTTACTCAGTACATGATCAATAGCGCTCGCGTTACAACACACTTTTCTCCGTCAGACCTTAAGAAATCAAAAATGTGTCTGTAAAGTTCTATTTCCTGTTGGTGTTCAGCCAATGGGTGAAGACAGCAGAAGACAGTCCATTGTC